>LPNX010045202.1:0-110092 GCA_001517045.1 Pseudotsuga menziesii
TATATATATCATATCTTTTATTTTTTATTTTTTATTTATCTTTAGATTTTTGGTGAGAGTTCAAGTAATTAGCACAACTATAAGTAAGGTGGCCAGTAGAGGAAGCCAACTACTTGGTATTGTGGAGATAAACAAAGACTAAAATTTATAGCTTTATATTAAAATAATAATAGTTTGATATTTATCCATTATTCATACCATAGGAGACAGTTATAATTACCGATTTAAAACAAGAACTTATATAAAAAAACAAAAAATAAAAAACAAAAATTGATATGAAACTACCCACTACTTAACTGAAGCTTACTTAAATCTTAATCAGGATGCATTTAAGCATAACAAGATAGGAAGTCCAAGTGGTAGATCCATAATAGTTAAGTGAAGTGAGATGTCTTTATGCACAAAATGAAGTGCATGCCCTTTAACAAAGAGCCTTAAATTTGTCCATTGGGTTGGGCACATAGAGGTGGGAATTTAGTGCAACTAGTTCTAGTTTGATTTTTAACACATCCTTGTTTGGGGTTTTACATTAGAATCACAAAGAATTTTCATTAATAAAAATATTTACTTTTATCCATTGAATGGGGTCATAGAGTTGTGGGAGTTGCTACTAGTCCAAGTTTGATTTCATTACATTCTTTTATGGGTTTTACATGAAAATATCAAAGCATGGTCTTTGAAAAAGAAAAAAGAAAAAAAAAACCTTAACTTTTGCCATAACCTTTAAAGTCACACAGCCATAAGAATTTACAATATTTAGTCCAAGTTTGATTATCATGCAAATACTGTATAAACTTTTATATGAGAATCTCAAAGCAAGCCCTTTAATTAAGAGAATTTACTACATTTAGCCCAAGTGGTGAGAGTGTAGCTAGTTTCTTATAATTATCCCAAGTGAGATTAGACTGCAGTGAGAGTTTACTATAATTATCCCAAGTTTTATTTTCATCCCAAAATTCAACACTAAAATGTTCTTACGGACAGGTATCTATTTATGAAAAAAGTTATTAATGATAGATAAAAATTTAAGAAAAACTTTCATTCAAAATGAATGTTAAACCTCAAAACTTAAAGAAAAAAAATAGTATGACAGTTAAGATTCAGATAAAATTCCAATAGTGCTGATTCACCCCTTTATGTATATATTTTAGTATGGAAATCTATTAGCAATGGGAGACACGGCATTTACCTCTTCATCTTTTTGGATTAATTTGACCTGCACTTTTCTGCACGTTTATGGATTAATTTGAACTGACATTTCTTAATAAATTTAGATAAAATAAAATATTAGAAACGGAAGACTGGACGTTCACCTTTTTACATATATATTTTAGCATCTCTATATGTTTATGGATTAATTTGAACTGGCAAAATCAAATATTAGGACTGGAATAATGGACATTCATGGAAATGTTTATGGATTAAATTGTCTCAGCATTCCTATGGAAATGTTTATGGATTAATTATGTTCTATTAATTTTAAGAGAATAAACTTGCAAGGTTTATATTTTTTTTCAATATTAATAGTTTACCAAGAAAATGATTTAACAAAAAAGAAACCTTTATAGAAAAAAGATAAATTTTAAAAAATTAGACGTTCGATGCGATTATATTTATGTAATTAAATATTACTTGATACATATAAATAAAGATTCAAATTTACTAAATAATCAAACAATGATATGACCTTAATCTGATCCCGTGCATCAATTTGGAAGTACAAGTGAACAGTGTGTCAATTTAGGAGTAGCACTGAATGACTATATACATATATATATTATTTTATATAAAATTATATTAACAATAATGTTTAATAATATTTATATTTATATTAATAATGTTTAATTATGATTAATATTTAGTATTTATATTGATATTTAATATTAATAATAATATTTAGTATTTATATATTAATGTACTAACGTGCAATATAATTATAATAATATGGTAAATAGAAATATATATTATTCAATAATTTAATGTAATAAAAATGTAATGATAAGAGAAGCGTATAAGTGTCTTATGGAGATTGATTTTATAGCATTTATTCAAAATTAGAAAAGGGTGAGAATTATGAATATAGAACCAACAGTATAAAAAGAAAAAAAATATAAAAAAATATTTGATAGTTGATAAATGGATAACATGAAGAATGTGAGTGATAACATGTAGCTAGGCATAGATAACCTCACACTTAAACTTGTTTAGCTAATAAAAAATAATTTCCAAAACGTCTTCTATTCTATAACTATCTCTTAACCACAAACTAAGTAAGTGTGATAATTTTAGTATAAGTAAAATATATTATAAGTCTCTATAATATAAAGCTTAGAATTTAGAGCTTCACTAAATGCGAGTTCTTAAATTATTTGATTTTTTATTATTAATACTAGTATTATTTAAAATATATTGTTTTTATTTTATAATTAATATATTTATTTAATTTGATTAATATATTTGAATATTATAAATAAAGTAAATTTTCTTTAGATTGTTAAAAATATGTCTACTAAAATTCAATACCATTAAAAACCAAATAATACAACCATATTAAAAGTTTATGTGCCAAAAGCTGAATGCTATCTCAAGTTAACAAAATGATATCTGAGTTAACGATTAACTTCACAAAATTCAAAATAGAGTTAACAAACCCTAACGGATCCATGAACCAAAGTTAACAAACCCTAACGGATCCATGAACCCTTTGGTTGAATGGTTTGTCCATTCATATTTATATTGAAGTTTGAGATTGAATGGACACAAAGAAAATAATAGGCTTTGTTGAAAGGGAATTGCGTAACAACCTTGTTGAAAAGGAAATTACTGTGTTTTCATGAATCCTGTGAGAAACTCTGGCTTTGTTTCAGGGGGAAATCAATATCCAGAAGGTGGAGATCATATGCATAACTGGAGAGGGCTACCGCTTCTACCTCAAGGGCAACCTTTTCAACCACTACAACAATGTAAAGTATTCAATATAACATGTTTCTTGGGAAGTGTTGTGTAATGATTTTTTTTGTTTTTAAATCTATACATACAAAGCAACAAGTCCATTTATTCTCTTTTGTATGCAGATCCATCCGAGCTTCAAGTACACACAACACCAATTCCTTCACCAGAGGAGACAAGTGTTGGAGGTCGAGTTCTAGGTCATGTTAATGGCCATGGTCAGTACAATAATATGGCAGGGGTATTTCCTGGACCAAGAAATATTCCTCCTCGTGCTCCTTACAATAATAGCTCGTGTCGACCCAGACTAAGAATTCCTCCTCGTCATGAGGCAGAAACTCAGCATCAGGAGCCACAAAATCCAGAAACTCATCAGCAACAGGAGGCAAAAATTCCAGAAAGTCATCAACAAGAGCATGTAGAAGCTCCAGCGACAAATAGGGTTGTTCTTACCCCAGAAATAACGAAAATCCCACTGAAAAGGATGATAACGGACGTGGTGGAATACTGGTTCACACCAGAAAATCTAATTCGAGATGATTATCTGAAAGCGCGAATGGATAAAGAAGGCTGGGTTCCGATTTCATTCATTAACACTTTTCCTGGAGTGAGTATTATAACTAATTACATTTCCATACATAGTCACCATTTAAATGAAAAATCAAATGCTAATTTGACATACATGCTTGCGTGCAGCTGCAAGCAATGAATATAGAACCCTCTGTAGTAGCTGAGAACATGCGAGATTCATTGCAAGCTGAAGTTCGGGTATGCATGTATACTTTTATTTAATTTATATTCCTTTTTCCTGTTATATAAATTATGTTAAGAACTGTTATAATATTATTTTAACAGATGGAAGATCTGATGATAAGAAAGCGTGGCGCTTGATTAAACTATCTGCCTCAGCCTCCATAAGTTGTGTACTTCTATCTGGTTCAACTATCTGTGCTAGCCTCCATAAGTTTTATACTTCTACTATATGGTTCATCTATCTACCTCAGCCTCCATATGGAGAGAATATGAGTTAAATAAGTGATGAGAAGTAGCTGATGCTAATTTGCTCCACTCCACATGATTGGTCCCTAATTTTTCTTGAAGGTTGTGTATTTTCAAACCGCCTGGAAAAAGAAGCCCGTGGAAAAAGAAGCAAAGCCAAGGATTGAGATGCTACAGCACGCCTGTTTTTTTGTTTTTTTTTTAATTGCTCTCATTGCGCGCAATCCATAACATTGAGAGTAGTACGAATCGAACTATAATGTACTGTTTGAGGTCGCAGATTTCCACCTTTGATTGGCCTCAAATATTCTGCATAGATATTGCTCAAATTATGCAATGGGGAATGTTTATGATAGTGTTAAGAAAGAACTTCAATTCAAATTTTTTTTATGGTTTACTCTTTTGTTTTTAAAGATGGTATCAAACTTAAATTGAATATAATATGATATAATAGATAAAAGCATCAATAACATATGATATGATTGATAAAAGCATATATAACAGAGGATTTAAATTGCATATGACATGACTTTAGCTAGGTGAAATAAGTTAGAATGGTTAATTGTTAAAGTTTTAGTTAAGCTAACAATATATGAATCAATTAAATATGATTAAAGTTTTATTTTTAGTATCATAATTTGTCAACTTCTCTAAATTTATTTTAATAATTGTATCGTTATTGGAACAATCTAATAGCTATCCAATATAACAGTCATTAGAGTTGAAGTTAAGCTAATAGTTGTAAAATCTTTGGAGTTAATCTAATATTTACTCAATATAAGAGTGATTCCAGTTGAAGTTAAATTGATTAGAGATTAGAGCTGAAGTTAAACTAATAATTGTAGAATCATTGGACTTAAATTAATAGTTGTATGTAATAGTTAATTTAAAAGTTAATATATTGGCAATTCCAATTCAATTAAAATTCATGATTGGAGTTGAAGTTAAGCGAATAGTTGTATCATCTATGTATTTAAGCTAATAATTGAATAGTTGTATCTATTAATTCAATAGTTGAAGCTGAAGTTTGATTTTTCCAAGTATCACGAATTGTACGTTAATTAAGCTATTTTTTTTGTAAATTGTTAATTATGAGTCCTTTAAAAAGAATTGAAAACCTAATTATATCTCTATGGAAAACCTAAACATGTAATATGAACTGTATATTATTGTCCAACTAAGAGTTCGACTCTTACATGAGTCACATTAGCTAGACTCATAGATTCCAAATGAAGTTGGACTAAGCCTTAAGTGATTAGAGTTGACGTTAAGCTAATAGTTGTCGAATCATTGGAGTTAAACTAATAGTGTATCTAATACTTAAGCTAATAGTTATCCAATATAACTGTGATTAGAGTTGAAGTTAAGCTAATAGTTATCCAATATCACTTTGAAGTTAAGCATAATCGATAGAGTTAAGCTCGTAGTTGTATGATAATCAAATAGTTGATGATTAATTTTAATTTTTACAACTATCACTAATTGTACTTATCACATGTTAATTAAGCAATTTTTCCTTTTTTTGAAATTATTAATGATTTTTTGAACGACAACCATAAAATCAATCTAGACAATACACTTGTCTCATTCTCATTTGATCTTGGACAACGCCCATAGAATCAATCTAGACACTACACTTGTCTCACTCTAGTCCATAGATGAAAAAGCATAAATAGTAGTCCACCGCAAAATTCTAACATATATACACCTTCAGCCTAAAAATAATTCACTAACTAAACCAAATCCATATAATAATAACCAATTAAATTACATATAAAAATATGTGATCATTAAATAAATAGACATATATTAAAACAAATTAATCTCACTTAATACGTATCAGCAGCCACTCGGATTCCCAAAATAGACAAATATAGAAGCCGCCTCCTTCACAGCGCCCTCTTTCTCCTTCTGAGGATCCTTTTTCTGTTCCTTGTGTGCGAGATACACAGAATCTACATCTCAAACCGCATTTAGCTTTCCTTCTTCCATGTTCACTTCAATAGAATCCACTGTAACATATAAAAAATGGATAGGAAACGTTATGGCTATATCTAATGCCATAAAGGTCATGAAGATTCTTGCCTCTTCAACCTGCAAGAGATAAGACGGTTAACCTAACCGTCTACAGGTCTTGCTGTAGTCAATATTAAATGCCGTTGCCAATTGCTGAGATGCGCTTATGCACGCTCAGATTCTAAAGTATGACGATAATATATGGAGTACTACCTTACAATAAAACATTGACAACTGAAAAACAAATAATTGTTTTATAGCTAACTTTTTCACTATGTGCTTTATAGGTAACATATCTTGGTTTATTATTTTGATTGTAATGGTTTACATGCATTTGAGATCACCATGACGATAATAATAATAGCAATACTATCTTTTTATATACCCTTGGTTTTATCTCATTTGACAACTTTAGTGTCTCCCCACTTTATATATAAACCTATCATATAATATATCTTAGGATGGTTTACATTCATTGATACTAGCCATCACCATGATGATGATAGTAAGGGTAGCCTTTTAATATACCCTTGGTTGCATCTCGTTTGACAACTTTAGTGTTTGTGTAATGTATCGAAGCTTTTATTTAATAATTTTTTAGGAACATTTAAGTAAAATAGTGGTAAAATATCTATTATGAGAAGATTTTATGACTTAAATTGCTTGCTTGAATAACTTATTATGTGTTCATTCATATTATGTAAATAATATAAATATGTTAAATATGGATTTCTAGTGTGGTGCTCAAGGCCAAGGCTTCACTAGTGAATGGCATAGGCATGCATAATGTGGATATAACTATTGGGCCATATGGTTGGCTTGTCATGATGACTCAAGTTATGTAAATATATACTAAAAAAAATATAAATTTTGAAGTTGGATGTGTACATAATCAATGAATAGGGGCTATGGTTCAACTAGAGGTAAAGAGGAAAGTGGGTTCGAATGGGAGAGTTACCATAGGATGTCATGTGTCTGCCTTAGAAATCATTTAATTCTTCCTTGTACCTTGATGTAGGAAATTCCCTCGCTTGACTTGTATTTCAATCATTAAATTTCTCCACAAGGCTTGTGAGAAAGTTCTCTTTTACAGTTATGGAAGAGTGGAGGAGGATCTACTTTTCAGACTTTGTAATGATAATTTTCCTTTAGGATCATAAGTAATTTCAATTATAATATCATCCATCCTTGTATCTCCATTGGATCTACCATTCAAGATGAGTGGAGACACTCTACAGAGAAAAGGGAACAAAACCCTAAACATAGAGAGAACATCAGACCACAAGAAACCAAGAACAAATCATGTCAGAGGTACTTGCAGAGTGTTAGAAATAGAATGGAACCAAGTTTTTTAGGTGAGCATAGAGGTCTCTCATAGTAGGAACTTTACCCTAATATTTACTACTCATGAGATGCTTGAGAAGCCATGCTCTTTAGATGCTTAAGAATACATGTTCATGAGATGCTTAAGAAGCATGAAGACATGGAAAAGGAATTAATTTTTACAACACTTTGTTAGAGGAGCAACAAGGAAATATGGAGGAAGCCAA
Organism: Pseudotsuga menziesii; assembly: GCA_001517045.1. Lineage (NCBI taxonomy): Eukaryota > Viridiplantae > Streptophyta > Pinopsida > Pinales > Pinaceae > Pseudotsuga > Pseudotsuga menziesii. The sequence goes on from LPNX010045202.1 coordinate 7,515, forward strand.
CAAAAAAATCACAATAATATCCCAAGATTGGTGACTGCAAACTAGAATGAAAACATTCTCAAAGACATATCCCTTGAGGAGGTGGAGCATGCTTCCATGGAGATGACCCGAGGAAAATCTCTCAGGATAGATGGTTTCACCATTGACTTCTATCATTACCTTTGTCCCATCATTAAAAAAGATTTTTCGAAGGTGGTTGAGGAATCTTGAAACCAATTAGATGTTCTATTAGCCTTGGTATCAACATTCATTACCCATACCCCTCAGGAATACATTCAAAAATATTCCTAATAAGTTTCAACATATTTCTCGATGCATAGTCATATATAAGATTATTACCAAGGTTATTGCCAATAGACTTAAACCACTTTTTCCTTCCCTTATTTTAAAGAAATCATCAAGTTTTGTGTAGGTAAGTCCAATATTGGATGGCATGATGTTAGCACATGAGACCATACATTCTCTAAAAATCACCAAGAAAGTGGGAATGATGGTGAAAGTGGATATGTTTAAGTCCTTTGACAAAATCAATTGGAAATACATCTATCACTTGTTGTGAGCTTCTGGTTTCTTTAAATAATGGACACACATGGTTTTGTCCCTTACATAATTATCTTTTTTTTTCATCTTGGATAACAACTCTCCCCCTCAAACGTTTGCTCCATGTTCATACATGAAATAAGGAGCTCTTATTAATTCCTAATGGTAGAAAGTTTAGGATGCTCCTCAAACGAAGATGTCATCGAAGGAAAAATAAAATATATTAAGGTCCATGCTGATGATCTAAAATCTTCCCTGTAATGCACTGGAAATTAATAATTTATTATTAATTCTGCTGAAAATTACTTTAATTATTATTTTTATTATTTTATTAATTTTGGCAGAAAGCAAAAAATGAAATATTTTGTATTAAATCATTTTTATTTGATAAATATATTGAAGGAAGGACAAAAGTTGAAATAGTTGTTAAAGAGCGTTTGCTGACCAACAAGAGGAAAAGATAAGTGGTTGAAGCCACTAAGCGAGAACTCAAGATGCAAGAGGCATCATCCTCAAAAATCAAGTCAGAACTCCTAGTTGAGTGCTAAAGAGCCGCAGGCTCATAAATGACCAAGTCCTAGGAGAAATACTATATATTAGTATTTCCATGAGAAATAGGAGGCTAACATTGGATGTGGATTGAATCTTAGAATGCAAGAGATGGCACATTGAAGTTTTTTTCTCTTGTGGTTCAATGAACAGGATCGAAGGTTCTAGAGCAAGTAACTTGGCTGCTTTGGGAGTTGGTTGGGAGGAACAAATTTTCCACTTTTTTTCCCCAGCAATGGTGCCAAGTTCTTATTTTATGTTTTAAATTTACAGTACAATAGTGTATTCCAAATCTGAACTGATTAATTTAAAACCTAGTATGCATCGATTAATCTAGTTTATTTATCAAGTTCCTATTCAGTGATGTTGACTATAAAATGTTAAATCATTGCTAGGAAAGTTTCTTAGATCGGGAATCCAAACCTGAGTTAGGATTTTCTTTTATGGATTATATGCTCGAAATCGAAATTTAATGGATATGCATCGAACTGTATCAAATTCTTTCCTATGCGACAAATTTTAGTAATGCATTTCTGCACTCTTTACCTATATTATTTCTTAGTCTGTAAATCGAAACTAATATTAGGTGGAATATCTAGATCCTCTAATCATGAACTAGTATAAATCTATTTACCTCAAGTTTAAACAGAATAAGGATTATATATCCTATATTTATCAAGATTATATATATACCAACAAATTATAACTGAGTTCCTTACATATATAGAATTACTTTAGAATGCAATCATAAGACTTTATTAATGTATAGAGTAAATATGTTACAATTAAATAATATGAAGAACATTATGATTACAATACAATATTTATATAATCTGTATGAATCCAAACTATTATTTATTTAAATAATTAACGTAATAAAACTATATATCAATCTTCTGCAAAACGATTATATTTATATAGATACTAGAAACCAGATATATTCGGATCAACGAATGAAGCTAAATAAACATCTACATTTTAAACACATATAAATTATGAACTGATCCCTTAAGGATCCATAATATAAGAATAAACCTTCAATTACAATCGCAAAGCAATTCCTTTACAGAAAATAGGACAACAACCACCACCTACAGGAAAATATCGATAAGATCTAATAATCTATTGAAAATCCTTCACAGATCTACTAGTTAACAACTTAAAGAATCCACTGTCTCTTTATAATAAAAAAAAATTGTAGAAGTAAATTTTCCTTTTAAGGATATACATTAAAACCAACATAAAGGCGGTTGAATATTAATGTCCATATTGAAATTTCAAAACACAACTGCTAAGAAAATCTTCGTTTCCCCAAGGACTGACATCAAAGCCATCACCGATGGAAGCCCAGTCTTTTAAAGAATGTGTTTTACTTCACAAGTAATCACCGACCCTATAGGCCGTATTAAATTTCAACTAATGTGAAGTAAGGTAAATAATGGTTGTAATACCATCTAATGGCTACCATTAAATATGCAGAGGCCAAACACTTAAAACAATATTCAATCGTATCCACTATTAATTATCAAATGAAGGACACATTATAACATCCAAACTAACCACTATGATCATGGTCGTAAGACCATCAAAGATGGAAACCAATGATTTTAAAAATGAACAGTATAGAATATTAAACACAAAGAAAAACACATAGTGGAATCCAATAGTCCCAAAGACCATGCATCACTTATTATTATTCAAATCACATAAAGTGGTTGTAAAACCATCTCATATAGCTTCCAAATTATTTAAAAACTAGCATTAAAAACCAACGTCAAAAACAACAAGAGAATGGGGGTAAGTCCATTCCAGATGGCACCTAAACCCTATCAAGAAAAATTAAGAACATTACAGAGAATATAATCACATTGCTGAAGTAATGGCTGCAAAGTCAATTCAAGGTAAACCCTAAGGATTTTACAAAAACATGCAATCAATTTTGAGAACTTATCTTAAAAACGGTTGCGGATACCACTCTTACCCAGCGTGACCTGCAACCACGAGTATGGTTTGGTAAATATGCTTTTTTGAAAAGTGTAAACAATAACAAGATTTTTAATTAAGGGTCGAACCAGGATTACCTGGGCATTTAGAAATGCAGGCCTAGGAGGAGGTGATCCTATCGCCTCCCTCTTCAGTGCCTTCAACCTGCACATTTCATGTTACACTCAAAAACAGAAATGATATAAACAAAAAAAATTGAGGAATTTTTGGTTTGAACCCTTACCTTGGCAGTTTTGTAGAGAGGGCCAGGGGTCGAATCCCATGAAGTACCCTTATCCCTTTTATTCCTGCAAACACAAACAATAACTCTGTCAGTAGAATAATTTTACCAAATAAATTGCAGAGAACAAGTTTACGAAATGTCTCTTACCTATGAAGACAAAATTTACGGTCGGAGTGTTGACAAGCTTTGTCGAAGTAGAATATTTTCAATGCAAACTCCAGGAGAAGTCTTGTATGCCTAGTAGCACCTTGAAAAGGTTAAACACCACACCAATTAACCTAGTTCTAATCCAAAAACCCTCACTTCCTAAATTTTCCACTATGCAAAGCTTCAGCTCTCGCCACCTTCACAAAACCAAAAAACCCGGAACATTTCCACCATTAACAGGGAAGATCTCAGATTTTCCATCCCACACAAACCAAACCTGTCAAATGAAGGTTCAAATAGTTTCCCCAACACATTAAACCACTGCCTAAGCTTTATTGAATTAACTGACATCAAAGGAACACAATATGACATCAGCATGAGCACACCCATGCCTACCTTTAGTCAAGGAGGCCAACTAAGCCTTCTCCTTCATTTGGGGAGGCTAACTGGAGCACTCTAGGGGTGATTCTAGTGTCATAAATGCACTTAATTGATAACTAATGGTTAAAATGAGTTAAACAGAGCAGTGAAGGTGCCTCCTTTCATTAAATTGATTATTTAATTAATATTTAATGAACTGGAGTCAATAGGGGCGCCTCCAACCACTTCTGATGGTGAGTTAGACTTCAGTTAACCTCATTGGGGTTCATTGGAGTTATTGATGCACTACCACTTGTTGGTTGGCTTGCAGTGATAGGTGTCTGAGATACTTTCAGTTAGACTCGGTCATTTATTGCACTCTGACTTCAGTTAAGACTCAGTTGAGTCAATTAGGGTTTTCATCAGTGGTTAACTTGAGTGTTCACTGTGGCTTACATTCAGTTAAGCTAGAATCACTCATTCAATTCGAATGACCTCCTTGGGAATTCAAATTGTATTGGAATTCATGCATCTGGCATGATTATTGTATTGTATCATCATTCTTTCATTTGATTATACAGAGCTGCTACTTCCATTGCAGCACCATTTTGCCAATTTTATGAATATTTGTCTGAATTCTTTGTGATACTGTGTTTTCAGTTCCTATACCACTGTGACAAATTAATATGGTATCAGATCTCACGGCGGAGCAAAGCTCAGATCTCTCAAAAACAAGGTTTTTGACAAATCTTGCATGAAAGATTGAGCAAAAGCGCAAAATTCCAACACTGTACCAGAAGCCAAGGATTACCACTTAATACCCCAAGTAAAGGAATTATTGATTAAGCTTGCTTGATCAATTATGCTGGGTGTGATGAAAGCCTAAAATGTGCAGGATGTCTAACCTTACGGTACCCCTTTTGTTGTGATTTGCAGGGTTTAAGAGGTACAACTTCGAATGGACTCATTAGTCCCTGTTCTCGCCCCATTCACAAGCTATTCAGAAATGGAATTTGAAGATGATTGCATCTCTAAAGATAAAAGGTCTCTATGAGGTGTCTATTGGACTTGGAAAAGATTCTTATGAGAATGAGAATGACTGGCTAAATGATGGTGATAGAGATTTTGGAGCAATATGTCTCTCCCTTTCTCCTAGGTTGTGCTACCTTATTGGTTTTGTTGAATACCTAAAGGATCTATGGACAAAATTGGACAGAACCTCTAGCAAGCACAATGAGGATCATAATAGCACTTTGGAGATCACATCCAACACCACAAGAGTTCTTTACTCAAAATTCTCAGCCTCTACTCTCTCTAATGAAGTTGTTTAAGATGAAGAAGAAGCAGAATCATCTACACAGTCAATTCGAATTGAAGAAAGTCTCCTTGCAGTGACTCCTTCTCCTGATGCTCCGAATGTTTATGAGATCTTTGATACCTCATCTCCTCATATGGATGAAACAGAAGAAGACATTCGAATATCTAAAATTGAATAAAAATACTGCTGCACTTCCATGCAAACATTCACGAGTGATTTTCCTTTGAATTATGTGCAAAATTTTCCAGTAATTGCTTCCGAAAGTGAAGAGAAATTTGATTTTCTCCCTCTAATGTTGCTGCTGGTGTCCAAATATGAAATACCTTGGATATTTTGGAACCAAGATATCATATTACAAAATTTATCAATTCGCTCCCCGTGATCTATATCTTCCAGCAAATTCCTGCAGAATTGCATGCACAAAAATTCAGAATTTTGAAGAAAAAGACAACTGTGCATCCACCGTCTCGGTTGACCATACTTTTGGATCTGATATGATATTATTTGGATATGATCTGATATTTCTTGGTTCAAAATTTCAGGTTCATAAATCTTCAGTATTGCTTGTAGTTGTTCTCATTAACGGTGTGAAGAAACAAGTACCGCAAGTCTCCTTCGAAACTGTTGGTGGGGATTTGATTTCATTTCACAGCTTTGGATCTGTTGTGAACCTATTTGGATCTAATTTAATTTCTGATCTGATATTATTTGGTTCTAATTTTAAAATACAAGAGCTTTCAGTACTTCTTGAAGATGCTCTCACCAATTTCGATGTGAAAAATCAAGTACTTCAATTCTTCTTCAAATTTGTTGCTGGGGATTTGGTGTTAGTTTCCTCTTATGAGGTTGATGATATTTTATTTTGTGAATCATTATCTATTTCTGAAGCTATATCAGATTATGGAGCTCAAGCATTCGCTCTCCATATTCCTAGGAATTTTCTACCTTTGGTCACATGCTCATCTCCTCACAGAACTAGTAAAGAGGAAGACATTCTGCATCCGCTTGGACACTTGCACCTAAGAGTTGGGGCTGATTTTACCACTCATGGTTTGTTGTTCAAGGCTGCAACATATAAATTTCTTGAGTGTTCCACACATGGTTCGAATCCTCAAACATGTTTTCTCTCTTATCAGTTGATTTCAGTTGCTCTACATGGGTCCAATTTTCATCCTACAGCTATCTATGTTCCTGATTCATTTGAGCGCATTCTTATTTTTCCAAAGAGGAATATTCCTCCAGAAATATTCATTTATTTTTGATTCATAGGTTCACATGCACAGTCTCAGGATGATGCTGCATAGAAGAACCAAAAATTTCTTGATTTACTGCTTAGTTTGAGGGGGGGTATTTTTCCCATGAGGTTTTTCCTATTTCCTTGGTTATATTAAGCAGTTACTTTATTGTACAGGGTGACCTATGGCCTTTGTTATTGGGGCCCTAGCATTCTTATGCACTTTATGTTTTCTACTTCTCCTGAGTATAGCTTAAGGGGGGGTGTTGGAGACATTTACCACCATACACACTCATTTTGGTCAATTTGGCCTAGCTAAACCACAATCCTAAGTTTTATTGACTTAATTGACATCAGAGGAGAACTATATGACATCAGCATGAGCACACCCATGCCTACCTTCAGTCAAGGAGGCCAACTAAGCCTCCTCCTTCATTCAGGGAGGCTAACTGGAGCACTCCGAGGGTGATCTGAGTGTCATAAATGCACTTAATTGATAACTGATGGTTACAATCAATTAAACAGAACAGTGAAGATGCCTCATTTCATTAAATTGATTATTTAATTAATATTTAATGAACTGGAGTCAACAAGGGTGCCTCCAACCACTTCTGATGGTTAGTTAGACTTCAGTTAACATCATCACTGTTCATTGGACTTATTGATGTGCTACCACTTGTTGGCTGGCTTGCACTGACATGTGTCTGAGCTACTTTCAGTTAGACTCGGTCATTTATTGCACTCTGAATTCAGTTAAGACTCAATTGATTCAATTAGGGTTTTGATCAGTGGTTAACTTGAGTGTTCACTGTGGCTTACATTCAGTTAATCTAGACTCACTCATTCTATTCGAATGACCTCCTTGGGAATTTTAATTCTCTTGGAATTCATGCATGTGGCATGATTATTTTATTGTATCATCATTCTTTCATTTGGTTATACAGAGCTCCTACTTCCATTGTAGCACCATTTTACCAATTTTATGCATATTTGTCTGAATTCTTTGTGAGACTGTGTTTTCAGTTCCTAGAACACTATGACAAATTAATACTGGTTGTGCTCTCAAATTACAGTTAGGACACGCCCTTTATTTACAAATTCAACCAAGGACATGCATAATTAACTCACGGTCGAAACCTTTCTTGGATTAATCATTACATACTGAGTAATTAAATGTAACTATGCAATATAACCCAACTTTCAACCTTTCAACATATCATAGGAACCTTGGCATAAATTACATATAATACCAAACCTTTTATTCATGCCAAGAACCATAATACATCACAAACCATGGTATAACTCAAACATGCCAATAGCCATAACTTATTGTGAACCTTGGGGTGGGGTATGCCATAACCAAAATTTTAATAGAATGTCAAACAAAACGTTGTAATTATAAACCTTAAAACTTTGTTTTATTTTTAACAAAGGTATACCATATCGGTGGTACCATATGCCATTACAAACCCTAAGCCTTTGCGCTTCAGGGGAATGTCACAACACACCATATCTTAGGCTATGGTAAGGCCTATGGCCTTTGAATAATATTTAACCAACTAATTACATAAGGGTTGGGGCCAAGACTATGGATAGTCTCCCAAGCCCTAGGGCAAGTAAGACCCCCAAAAAATTAGTCAAAATAAAAACAAGTAAACTAAGAACATCACCTGTACATGCATGGATGAATGTTTTGAAAGGAGGTAGCCATTGTCTCAACCAACAAATCATGTAATAACAAACATCATAAATATATTAAAACTTGCAGAAGTAAAATATGAGAAATTTGCTAGTAAGTTACAATAAATCAATGCATGTATTTTTTTTCTTTATTTTATGATTTTGAGGTGGGTTACACTTCCACCTTCCAGTCATGGATGACACAATGTTGATGGGGGTTACTATGGTCAAATCAGTAAAATGCATCCAAGTGGTCCTAAAGTTATTTATTTTCACATCCAGCATTTCCATTAAACAAGATAAGTGTGAATTATTCCTTTTTAACATTCCTTTGGCTATTTAAGACCAAATTTCAAGAATTTTGGGTTTTTAGAGGAGATCCTTTCAATAAAAATACCTTGGATTTCCTTTAATTTATCCAACACCTACCGTTATCATTCCTAGGAAACTTTGCTTTCTAAAATCGAAAAAAGAGTCTTAAGTTGGAAATTCAAGTCATTAAATCTAGTAGCGAGATTTCCTCTTCTAAAATCTATTCTACACAACATACCCGTATATCTCTTTTTAGTCCTAGAATCCCAACAAAAAATTGTAACGACATTTAGGAATATTCAATGCTTTGTTATGGAAAGGAAGCAAAAGACACCATAAATGTTATTGGTAGCCTCATCAAGGGTTTGTCAACTAAAAAAACTTGGTGCGTTGGGAATTAGGGATATAATTGTAGTGTCACATACCCATAAAATCCATAAATATTTTTTTTACTTTATTATATTATTATTTGTTGTAACATGTAATGTTGGTCATAACATCTTATAACTGTCACCGCATATATTTATGCATGTAAGTTTAATTTGAATTGTTTCTATGCTTGTTTGATAGGTTAATTCCTTCATGGCACCACCTTCAAGTCATGATGACCTTCTCGCAGTATTCTTGAGGTGAAATTCTTAGTCCTTTAAGTTTATTTTTAATGTTTTGGGTGTTAGTACCTAAGCCTAAATCTACCACTTAGTCCTAGCTACCATTAAGGTGTTAAAAAACAGGACCGCAAAGAAATAACAGCTATACAGTTAAATCATAAACCAGATGCAAAACACATTAAAAACATTCCAGAGAGACATAGATATAACGTGGTTCACCCAAACGATGGGCTACGTCCACAAAGAAATTGCCAGTCCTTTTATTACAGTCCAGAAAGGTGAAGGGATAAAACCTGCAGCAAAACCGTTTCACTTCCTCTTCACACTCTCACAATCTATCTTCCAATACAAAATAATACCATACACAGTCGTGTTAGAATGCTTTATTTTATAGGGGAAATAACATGGGAAAATACTACAATTAATCCAATACCATGGGTCCACAAAAATGTTTTCCAACACACATCCCAAAGAAATTTCTCAGCGGCTCCACCCTCAAACCCCCATTTCTCGGGGGTGCTGCCCCCGAACCCCCATGTCTCAGGGGCACTGCCCCCGCACCCCATTTTTTGGGGCACTGCCCTGAACCCCAAGGGAGGGGGAATGAGTGTACAGTACACTTGGGGTACAAACACAACTGAATAATATCTCCAGATCTGGAATATTAGGCTCCACAACCAACAATCTCCCACTTGGAGACTAATCACAGCAACTCCACCGCTACTGCACTTCTTGGACTATGCTCTGGACCTTGGAATTGGGAAATTTCTTATTTTCACCTTCATGATTCAAGGCCAACAGAAACCAAGCAGGAACTTAGTTTCTCTTTGGTTACTCCCTTTGTCAACATGTCTGAAGGATTCTGGCTAGTATGTATCTTTTCTAGTTTTAACAGTTCTTCATCTAGAACAAATCTTATGAAGTGGTACTTGAGTTGTATATGTTTAGTCCTCGAATGAAAGGATGAGTTATTTGCAATATGAATGGCACTCTAACTGTCATTGTACAACCTACGATTCTCCTACTTCTTACCCAATTCTTCCATGAACCTCTGCAACCAAATCATCTCCTTACTAGCCTCTGTAGCAGCAACATACTCTGCTTCGTTTGTTGAAAGTGAAACAACCTGTTGCAGTTTTGAAATCCAACTTACTGTTGTTCCACCCATAGTAAACACATACCCTTTGGTGCTCCTCCTGTTGTCTTTATCACTAGCCATATCTGCATCAACATATCCCTATAGAACAATGTCTGAACCTCCAAAACATAATGCATGTGAAGTGGTACCTCTCAAATACCTGAGAATCCACTATACTGCTTTCAAATGCTCTTTACCTAGATTAATCATATACCTGCTCATAACTCCCACTGCATGTGCAATATCTAGTCTTGTGCACACCATGGAATACATCAAGCTTCCAACCATTGATGAATAGTGAATCTTGGACATGTAATATATCTATTCCTGTGTCTCTGGACACATATCCTTAGTTACTTTGAAATGGATAGCCAAAGGTGTACTGACTGGTTTTTCATTTTGCATTCTAAACCTCTGCAACACCTTTTCTATGTGCTCACCTTGAGACAACGTCAATTTGCGATTTTTCCTGTCTCTTGTTATTCTCATACCAAGGATTTGCTTTGTAGCACCCAAATCCTTCATCGCAAATGATTTAGCTAGTTTTCTTTTGAGCACATTTATATCCTACATGTTAGAGCCTGCAACAAGCATGTCATCCACATACAATAACAATATAATATATCTTCCCTTATCTAGCCTCTTCAAATAAACACAGTGGTCAGAATGACATCTATCATAACCTTGTTCCGTCATAAACTTATCAAATTTCAAATACCACTGCCTTGGAGCTTGCTTCAGGCCATACAATCTCTTCTTCAACCTGCAAACCAAATTCTCCTTCCCTTTGACCTCATACCCTTATGGCTGCTGCATATAAATCTCTTCCTCCAAATCCCCATGGAGAAAGGATGTTTTTACATCTAACTGTTCAAGATGCAAATATTCTACCACCACTAGACTTAAAATAGTTCTAATTGAATTCATTTTAACAATAGGAGAAAATATTGCATCAAAGTCTATACCTTTCTTTTGTGCAAACCCCTTTAGAACAAGTCTAGCCTTGTACTACTTCTTTCCTCCATCTTCTTCCTTCAACTTGTAAACCCATTTATTCTGCAATGCCTTTTTTCTGCAAGAAACTTAACCAGATCCCAAGTCTGATTTCTAACCAATGAATCCATCTCCTCATCCATGCCTTGCTCCCACTTCTTTCTAGTTTCTACCTGCATTGCTTCTTCATAACATTCTGGTTCACCAGAATCAATCATCAATAAATAATATAGTGAAGGAGAGAATCGTTCAGGGGGTCTACTTAACTTGGTAGACTTTCTTACAGTTGCAGGAGTTTCAGGTACCTGCTGCTGCTCTTGATTTTCTGGTGCCTTTGGAACTTCATTTTCTTTGATTTCATCAAGCACTGTGTATTCTTTGTTTTCCTTTTCTTCTTTATTTCCCTGCAACTGATCTTTGTACATGACCTTTTCATTGAATACTACATCTCTACTCCTAATTATTTTGTGATTTTTCATATCCCATAAGCAATAACCAAAATCATCAACCCCGTATCCAATAAAGGTACATTTCTTGGATTTAGCCTCAAGCTTTGTTCTATCATCTTTATCAATATGGACAAAATATTCACAACCAAAAGTTCTCAGAAATGAGTATTTTACCTGTTGACCTGTCCATGCCTCCTCTGGTATGCCACCATCCAAAGCGCTTGAAGGCCCTCTGTTTATTAAATAAATAATAGTGTTTACAACATTAGCCCAAACCTTGCATGCAATCTCATACACCTTGCATGCAATCTCATACACCTTGCACGTTCCATGATCATTCTGTTCATCCTTTCTGACACACCATTTTCTTGTGGTGTTCCAGGGACTATCATCTCTCTGTAAATCCCATTATGTGAACAGTAACTGTCAAACTCCTTGCTGTAGTACTCGCCTCCATTATCATATCTGAGACATTTTAACCTTTTTCCTGTCTCATTCTCAGCCAAAGCTTTCTACTTCTTAAAAGTATCAAACACATCATATTTTTGTCTAATGCAATAAACCCAAGTTTTTCTAGTTGCATCATCAATAAAAGTAACATAATAACGAGAGCCACCAAGAGATTGTACCTGAGCTGGTCCCCATACATCTGTATGGACAAGCTCTAACTTTTAACTATTCTTTTTTTTCCCAACCCTGAGAAATCTAACTCTCTTCTTTTTTCCATAAACACAGTTCTCACAGAATTCCAAACTTACGTGCTTCAGATCTGGAAGCAGTTTCCTTGAGTGGAGAATCTGCATCCCCTTCTCACTCATGTGGCCAAGCCTATGATGCCACAGCGCCGCACCTATTTATATGGAAGCTACATAGATAGAATAATCAGTATTATGAGGACATAAATATAACATACCTACACTATCTCCTTTTGCTATTACCAATGATCCTTTAGTGATCTTCCACCACGTTTCTCCAACTGTAGACAAACAGCCACTGTCTCCCAACTTCCCTGTTGAGATCAGATTTTTTTTCATAGCAGGAATGTGCCTTACATCCTTTAGCATCCAGTCATTTCCATTATTTAACGTAATCCCTACCTTACCCTTTCCGACAATTTTACATGGTTCATCATCCCCCGATAACACATGCCCAAAATCACCTTGAACATAATCATGAAAGAATTTTCTATGGGGTGTAGCATGACATGAAGCCCTTGAATATACTACCCAGTAATCGCTAGTATTGTCTAATTCAAGAATCAAAGAATCTTGTAGCACATCACCTGCTACATTCTCTTCCTAAGTAGTCTCTTGTTGCCTCTCACCTTTCTTCTTTGGTGCTCGGCAATATTTCTTCAGATGTTCTTTCTTACCACAATTCCAGCACTCTATTTTTCTAAATCTAGACTTGGATATTCCCTTTTTAGACTTGCTGTGATTTCCTGGGCTCCTTCCTCTCTCATTTTTTCTCCCTCTGCTCTCCATGGTCAACACATTACCTGATGTCTCACCTGTGCTTTTTCTTCACATTTCCTCGCTAGGAATAACACCGACAACATCATCAAACTTAAGAGAGTTTGAACTAGCGACATAGTTACTTACATCCATGTCCAAGCTATTCCATCTTTCTAGCAATGAGCACAAGATTAGAAGACCCCTAACCTCATCATCAAATTTCACTTTTAAAGAACTTAACTGTCTGGTAAGTGTATTAAACTCATTTAAATGGTCAGCAAGAGATCCACCTTCTGACATCTTCATATTAAATAAACTCTTCATTAAAAATACCTTGTTAGAAGCCAAGATTTTTTCGCAGAGCTTACTCAATGCGCTCATCCCACCCTCTGTTGTTTTTTCTTTCTAAATATTGAAGGGCACTGACGAAGCCAGGCACAGCCATATTGTTCCTAGTGCCTTTCTATCAAGAACCTCCCATTCTTCGTCCTTAATAGCCACTAGTTGTTTTTCTTTTCTGCCCAACAGCAGGTACAGATCCTTCTGGTAAAGATAGTCCTCCATTTGCATATTCCATAACTGATAGTTTTGGCCATTAAATTTCTCGACCCTAAACTTTCCTTCTTCCGCCATTTCTCCCACTCGAACCAGGAACCTTTCTTTCCTACGAGTTTACCAACCAAGTAGACCTTTTGGCTTTGATACAAATTGTTAGAAAATAGGACCGCAAAGCAATAACATATATACAGTTAAATCATAAACAAGATGCAAAACACATTAAAACATTACAAAGAGACACATATATAACCAGGGATGATTTTAGGGGCGAATTTTAGCCCAGTGGGCTATTCTTCCATGTTTTTCTCCCAAAAAAGATTCGCCATTTTGCATTTTTTGAATTCTATGGATATACAATTATTTTTACAATGACTTAGATCTATATACATTTAAAATATATTAAAAGAAAATATGTAGACATAATTTAAAGTATTGATAAGATCTACGATCTTGGGAATTGCTCTCGTTGACTGAGTACTAGGTTGGTTGATTGTGATATTCACATTCCAATCCTTTAGTCATACTAACATTAGACCCACTCTAATCCGGGTGTGGAATCCCAAAAAGATACTATTTGAAATATGTATATAATATTTATAAAATGACTTTTAAAATAAGATAATAATATTTGTGATTCTTTTATATTTCGTAAATGCATAACAATTATAAAAAAACATAACATGGAAAAGAGGGAAAAGGTTAGGAACATATGCATAGTATAATTCCCAATTTAATATGTTTTTATGATTCAAATCTATACTCAGTCTATCAATATGAAACAGATAAGAAATTGAGTAGAGAACCTCACAACATTGTTGGGAAAACATACTGAAGCTGTCATTCCTCCCAACCGACTCCTAGAGAAGCCATGTCTTACTTATTCCAAAACCCTTGAGCCTGTTCGCTGAACCACATGGATAAAATTTGATCAATGCACCGTGTATTTGCATCAATATATCAATTCCCCATCCATCCCTAGCCTCCTGGTTGCTCAATGGGCATACTATTTTATAGTATTTTTCCAAACACTTAATCATTTATGAGCCTCCCTCTCTTTAGCACTCCACAAGGATTCTTGAGCTAGTTTTGGGGAAGAAGCCTCCTTCATCACTTAATTTCTCACTCAGCAGTTTACACCACTTATCTTTTCCCCTTGTGGGTCAGCAAACACTATTTCAACAACTACTTCATTTCTAATTCCTCTCAGTTTTTTAATTATTAAATAGAAATAATCCAATACATTCATTTTGACTTTCTTGTCAAAATATTTAAAAACAAATAAATATTCAAAGTAAGACTAAATTACGATTATTTGGTGTATTACATATGTATCCCCTTAAAGGATAACAATGTCCTCGGTGTTATTATTTTTTACTTCATTATTCCATTAATTTATATTGAAATAGAATCGGATGATCCTCCTACATATTACACTCAAATTCCCAAGTGGATTCCTTCGTACTAAGGTTCTCCCATTGCACCTTGACTTGTCTGATGGTACGGTTCTGAAGTAAATGCTCTCTCCTATTGAGAATACGCTCCGGTTCCTCTTGGAAGTATCCTATGGTTCCACCTTTATAATATTCCAATCAATCACATGAGTAGCATCACGAACATATTTCTTCAGAGTGGAAACATGAAAAAACATTATGTACTTTTATTGTAGGTGGTAATTCTAACTGATATGTTACTGGTCCGAATTTTGCAAAAATTTCAAATGGCCCGAAATACCTGGGTGCCAACTTTGAGTATCTTTCCAATCTTGGTGATATTTTCTTGCATTCTACCTTTATGTAATCATGCTATCCTACATGGAACTCTCGAGGATTTCTTTTCAAATCTGCATAACTCTTTTTCTTGTCTTGGGAAACATTCAAATTTATTTGTACCTATTTCAACATTAATTCCATATCTTTCAATAATTCAGGTCCTAACATTAATTTGTCAATGAGACTACTCTAAGAAATTGGATTGTTACACTTTTGTCCATACAAAATTTCAAATAGACTCATTCCACCCGAAACTTGGAAATGCCAATTGTTATATGCAAATTCTACTAAGTGCAAGTAATCTTCCTAGTTACCAGCTTTATCCATTGTATACATTATGAGCATGTATTCTAGAATTTGATTTACTCTTTTAGTTTATCCATCAGTTTAAGGATGATATGCAATGTTGAAATTTAATTGTATACCTATTCGTTTAAACAAAGCTTTCCGAAAATTTCATGTAAATTTTACATATCTCTATATGCGATTACTTCTTTAGGTACACCGTGCAATCTGAAAAATTCTTTCATAAATATATCAAGAATTTTAACAGCCTTATAAGTAGATTTACCAGAATAAAGTGAGCTGCTTTACTTAATTTGTCCACTACGTCCATGATTGAGTCATGTTGTTTAACATTTTTAGGTAAACCTGTTATGAATCCAAGTTGATCACTTCCCATTTCCATTTTGGAATGGGTAATGGTTGCAATAATCCCATTGGATGTTGGTGTTCAACCTTTACACGTTTACATTTAGGGCAGTGTGTGAAATATTCTGCTACTTCTTTTTTTCATATTAGGCCATAATAAATCTTTTCTCGTCATATTAATCATTTTCTGATATCTGGGGTGTCCTGAATATGGTCGTTTATGTAATTTGACCAAAAATTTAATTTAATATATGTTGAGTTAGGTATATATAACCTACCTTTATGTAGTAATAACCCTCTTTGATTCAGACTAAGATCTGTTTTTATTTGATTCCTTTCATTTTCTGTGGTCTTTTCTTTTAGCTTTTCATACTCTTTATCAAAATTTCCTGCATTTAAAATTTTATTTTCTAAATTTGATTCGTAGTTGCTTCTTGCATATAAAAAGTTAGCATGATGACTTAAAGCATATACAACTTTATTCTCTTTTTATTTTATATGTTTTATTTGAAAATAAGTTTTGCTTAGAAATGACAACCACCTAGGTTGTCTGCCCTAACCTCCAGGTCTTGTTGTAGTCAATATTAAACGTGCTTGCCGAATGCTAATACACACTTATGCACGCTTAGAGATATGACAATAATATCTAGAGTACTACGTTACTTTTGACTTAGCTTTATAGCTGAAGAGATACGAAACAATTGAAAATATTGACAACTGAAAAAAACAAATATTTGTTTTCTAAGAAACTTTTTCACTATGTGCTTTATAGGTAACTTATCTAGGTTATATTTGTTTCATATTTGTGAATCGCAAAAAGAAGTAACTTATCTTGGTTATATTTAATTCAAGAATATTTGTTTCATAGTTTTGAATAGCAAAAAGAAGTAAAGTTATGTGATTTTGAATTTTTAATTTGAATAAGTAAAATGCATCCAAGTGGTCCTAAAGATCTTTATTTTCACATCCGACATTTTCATTAAACAAAATAAGTGTTAAATATTCCTTTTCAACACTCCTTTGGCTATTGAAGACCAAATTTTAAGAATTTTGGGTTTTTATAGGAGCTCCTTTCAATAAAAAATACTTTGGAGTTCCTTTAATTTAGCCAACACCTATCATTATCATTCCGAGGAAAATTTGTTTTCTAAAATTGACAAAAGAGTCTTAAGTTGGACATTTAAGTTATTAAATCTAGTAGGGAAATTTCCTCTTCTAAAATTTATTTTACACAACATACCTGGGTATCTCTTTTCAGTTCTATAATCCCAACAAAAAATTGTAACAACATTTAGTAATATCCAATGGTTTGTTAGGGGATGGAACCAAAATCAACTGTAAATGGGATTGGTAGCTTGATCATAGATTTGTCAACTGAAAAAACTTGGTGCACTAGGATTTTTAGTCCTAGAATCCCAACAAAAAATTGTAACAACATTTAGTAATATCCAATGATTTGTTAGGGGAAGGGACCAAAAGCAACCATAAATGGGATTGGTAGCTTGATCATAGGCTTGTCAACTAAAAAAACTCGGTGCACTAGGAATTAGGGATATATAAGTAGTGTCACATGCCCATAAAATCTATAAATATGTTTTTTTTTACTTTATTATATTATTATTTGTCGTAACATGTAATGTTCGTTGCAACATCTTATAACCTTCGTCACATATATTCATACATGTAAGTTTAACTTGAATTGGTTCTACGCTTGTTTGACAGGTTAATTTGCTCATTGTGTTTCCTTCAATTCATGAAAACCTTCTCGCAGTCTTTCCAAGGTGAATTTTTTAGTTCTTTAGCTTTATTTTTAATGTTTTGGGTGTTAGGACCTATGCCTAAACCTATGGCTTAGTCCTATATACCCTTAAGGATCATCCTTGTTGTTAAGCTCACCCTTCACAAGTCATGTGTTGAAAGGGTGGTGGCATGAGTAACTTGAATAAGGGTTTAACCTATGACTAGAACCACGTAAACATTTCATGCCCAATATTAAGGTTTAATCCTACCTCACGGGATTTCCTATCAACGATATTGTTTAATAAAGTTGACATGCAATTAAATAAGGGGGAGGTACAAGGGTTATGTCAGCGTTAAGGTTTTAATGGCTTGTAATAATATTTGAATCCTTAGCCATGGATGTGAGTTGCCACTACAATGCAACGTATTTAATGGAAAGGCTTGTTTGTATGCATTGTTGTCCAAGAGGGATCTCGTCTCTCCACTTGTCATGATCTCATGCAATGGTTTTGCATAGGGTTTTATCTCGTATTTATGTAGTTTGGAGGTTTTTTCTACATTCATTAAGTTTGTATGTTGTTCATGTGGAAGAGAAACTCAAACATTCATGGTTATGCTGCAGAGTCTTGGCTTTGTCTCCTTACAGTCTGATAAAGAAGATTTTTCTTCGGTTGAAGCTTGAGTTTTACGTGAAGTTTTTTTATCAGGCTGGTTAATGGTGAAGTGGTCTCCATTATGACCTTGGATTTTTTGGTGAGTTATGAATGGAATCCAGTCCTTCTTCGAGCTTTAGTAAAGGATTTGCATCCTTCCTAGCTTACCCAGGTAAGAGAAGAAACTCCTCGAATTTCAATTCTGCAAGTTTACTTCTGTAAAGGGTTTAGAAAAAATTAGAGTTTAATTCTTGTCTTTCGTCATTGAGAAGGGAGAGGATAAATAAGGGGAAAAAATAGGAGGATCCGACCCCTGGATCTCTCTGCGTTTATAAGAGGTGAGTTCCATCCTCAATCTATAAGTCTTATAAAAATGTTCAATTCAGTTTTATGAAAGTAGTTTTTATAACTCTAAATTCTTAATGTACAGGTTGCTAATGAATCTTTGGGAGAATGTAGCTTCATTCTCAATACTCATACCTCGTTTCAAAAGGTAAGAGTTTATACACCATGTTTTTCCTTATTCACTAAACTTGTTAGAGTTTATATTGCATATTTTCCACCATGCGCATTGTGGATTGCATGTTGTTAATCCTAGCCCGATGAGAGAAACAACAGGGTCACCTCCACTCAGGCCTCCTTCTCCTATGTATAGAGGTGGTGGTTTTCATCTAATGTTGTTTGAATTAGAAGAAAACATTCATGACCCTACTAGAAAAAAATACTAACTCTACTTAGTCATTTTATGCATGTATCTACCGGAATGGTTAAGGAATTTGACTACACAAGTTGGATTCGTCAATAGTCAATATAGTAAGAACCTTTTAGATTCAGGTTTGCAATGGTTTCCCATTGGTTCATAGTCCAAAAGTGGATAAGGCTTTCACATCCACCATGAAGATAAGTTTTAATTTTCTTTTTAAAACCCTTATGGGTCTATACTAGCTTATAACAAGGCTTCAGAGCCTTTCATGTTTCAATGTGTTTGATTTTACATCCTATTTGGATGTACATTTCCTTTTTTGTTCTATACTTTGGATTCCAATAGAGTGGCTTCATGCCACGCAAATGTTGACAGTTGGAAAAATCGGTTAAAATCCTATTTTAAGATCATTTTAACATGTTAAAGGAATAAGTGGATTTCTAGTTATGCTTGGAGTTCGTGATCATATTGTTGTTTAAATGTTTCATCGACTTGCTCTAAACTCAGGTATTGATTCCTGAGTTCAAAAACTGTCTGTTTATACTATGTTATTGATTTGAAATAGATTTTCCCAAGTTATGTTTAATGTTGGGTTTATGATGCAGATCTATGAGCTGGACATGTATTGATTTACTTATAAAATATTATGTTGCAATAATTAGATTTGGTCCCAAACAAGTATGAATACCCAACTAATAAAGGTTGCATATTTGATTAATGTTGATTTAACACAGATATGGAGATTCATGATCTAGTTTATTAATAATTGAAGAATCCTTTCGGATCTACTATATATATATCTATGAATATTTTATTCAATTATGAGTAATATTTTCGTTTAACGGTTGTAATATCTGACTTCTCAATGGGGTTATTCAATTTGTGGGTTTAATTTGTGAGTCCTTCTGTAAATTGTTTGGTTAGCTGCGATAATGAGATATGTTCGTAACTAATAGGTACTCTTAGAACATAGGTTTAATTGGAAGAAGTTATAATTAACAAAAACCTAGAACATAGATAAAATCAATGTGGATAACCTCGACTTCTAGGGGTATACGATTAGTTTTAAAATGACTTATATCTATATACATTTAAAATGTATTAAAAGAAAATGTGTAGACATAATTTAAAGTATCAGTAAGATCTACGGTATTAGGCATTTCTCTGGTTGTCCGAGTACTAGGTTCGTTGATTGTGATGTTCACATTTCAATCCTTTAGTCATACTAACATTATATCCACTCTAATCCAGGTATGGAAGCCTAAACATAGACCAGTTGAAATATGTATATAATATTTATAAAATGACTTTTAAAATAAGATAATAATATTTGTGAGTCTTTTATATTCCGCAAATGCATAACATTTATACTAAAACATAACATGTAAAATAGGAAAAAGGTTAGGAACAGACGCATAGCATAATTCTCAATTATATATGTATTTAAGATTCAAATATATACTCCGTCTATCAATACTAAACATATAATAAATTGAGTAGGAAACCTGACACCACTGTCGTGAAAACGAAACTGAAGATTCCATTCCTCCCAACCGACTCGTAGAGCATCCAAGTCTCACTTTCTTCAGAACCCCCAAGCATGTTCACTAAACCCAAAGGACAAAATTTGATCAATGTTCCATCTCTTTGCATAAACAAATCAATTCACCGTCCATAGCCAACCTCCTAATTACTTGATGGACATACTATTTTATAGTATTTTTCCTAGTACTTGGTCATTTATGACCCTCCTTCTCTTTAGCACTCCACAAGGAGTCTTAACCTGGTTTTGTGGAAGATGCCTCCTTCATCACTTGAGTTCTCACTCAGCAGTTTTGACCACTTGACTTTTCTCCTTGTGGGTCAGCAAACACTCTTTCAACAACTACTTCAGTTTTGATTCCTCTCAACATTTTAATTATTAAATAACAATAATACATTACATTCAATTTGACTTTATTGTCAAAATATTTAAAAAATAATAAGTATTCCAAGTAATAGTAAATTAAAATTATTTGGTGTATTACATACACCTCCCCTTAAAGGATAACACCGTCCTCGATGTTATTATTTTTCTGTCTTCATTCTTCCCATATTCCATCATGAAATAGAATCGTATATTCCTGCCACATATTACTCTCCAATTCCCAAGTCAGTCCCTCTGGACTAAGGTGCTTCCACTGCACCTTGACTTGTCTGATGGTACAATTTCAGAGTTCTCTCTTGTCAAGAATACACTCAGGTTCCACCTGTATAAAATTCCATTCAATCACATCAGTATCATCATGAACATATTTCGTCAGAATGGAAACATGGAAAACATTATGTACTTTTATTGTAGGTGGTAATTCTAACTAATATGATATCAATACGAGTTTTTCCAAAATTTCAAATGGCATGCAATACCCGGTGCCAACTTTGAGTCTTTTCCAAATATTAGGGATCTTTTCTTGGGTTTTATCTTCATGTAGACATTTTCTCCTACCTGGAACTCTCGAGGAGTTCTTTTCAAATATTCATAACTCGTTTTCATGTCTTGGGAAACCTTCAAATTTTAGTGTACATGTTTCACCGTTAATTCCATAGCTTTCAATAATTCAGTTCCTAACATTAATCTATGAACTAGAATAATCCAAGAAATTGGATTGAACATACACTTTCGTCCGTATTGAATTTAAAATGGACTCATTCCAACCAAAATTTGGAAATTTCAATTGTTATATGAAAATTCTACTAACTGCAAGTAATCTTCCCACATACCACATTTATCCATTACGTACATTCTAAGCATGTCTTCTAGAATCTGATTTACTTTTTCAGTTTGTCCATCATTATGAGGATGATATGCAGCGCTGAAATTTAATTTTGTGCCTAGTCCTTTAAACAAAGCTTTCCAAAAATTACATGTAAAATTTACATCTCTATATGAGATTACCACTTTAGATACACCATGCAATCTAAAAATTTCTTTCATAAATATATCAGCAATGTTAAAAACCTTATAACTAGATTTTACCGTAATAAAGTGAGTTGATTTACTTAATATATCCACTATGACCATGATTTAGTCGTGTTGTTTAACATGCTTGGGTAAATCTGTTATGAATCCAAGCTGGTCACTTCCCATTTCCATTATGGAATGGGTAATGGCTGCAATAATACTGACAA
Organism: Pseudotsuga menziesii; assembly: GCA_001517045.1. NCBI lineage: Eukaryota > Viridiplantae > Streptophyta > Pinopsida > Pinales > Pinaceae > Pseudotsuga > Pseudotsuga menziesii. The sequence continues at coordinate 29,769 of LPNX010045202.1, forward strand.
ATGTTGGTGTTCAACCTTTACCTGTTGACATTCAATGCAGTGTGCTAAATATTATGCTACTTCTTTTTTCATATAAGTCCATAATAAATCTTTTCTTGTCATGGTAATGTTTTTTTAATATCCTCGGTGTCCTGACTAAGGTTGTTTATGTAATTCGTCCATAAGTGTTACTTTAAGGTCGTTTATATAATATACCTTTATGTAGTAATGACCCTCTTCTATTCATACTAAGATCTATTTTTATTTGATTCCTTTCATTTTCTGTGGTCTTTTATTCTAGGTTCTTATACTCTTTATCAAAATTTCCTAGATTTAAAATTTTATTTTCTAAATCTGATTCGTAATTGTTGCTTCCATATACTAGGTTTGTGTGACGACTTCTTTTCATTTTATATGTTTTATTTCAAAATCAGATTCGCTTAGAAATGACAACCACCTAGCTTGTCTAGAATTAAGATTTTTTTGATCAAACAAATACTTTAAACTTATATTATCCGACATTAGTAAGAATCTTCTTCCTGATAAGGTAGTGTCACCACATATTTAGTGCATGTATGATGGCAGTTGGTTCTAGGTCATGAGTATCATAATTCTTCTCGTGTTCTTTTAACTTCCTAGACTCATAGGCTACGACATATTTTTCTTGAAATAGTACTCCACCTAAACCTTCTTTACATGTGTCGGTGAATACGAAAAAATATTTAAAAGGATCATCAATTTTTAAGATAGTAGTTGTGGTTAACAAATGTTTTAGTTTATTAAAAAATTCAGTACATTTTTCTCTCCAATCAAATTTATACCTTACTTCTGTAACGAAGTTATTGGGTATGCTATTTTATAAAATCCTTCAATGAATTTTTGGTAGTATCCATTAATCCCCCATAACATTCTACCCTCTTCTATAATGTATCCTATTAAACAAAAAGTGAAAAGATTCATGGAATCTTTTGTATTTTGGGCATAAATTTTCGCTCGTAACTCATAATTGGGTGGAATTTGAACCATTCGAAAGGAATTGAAATTATCTACAACTTTTATATTTTAACTTATTCCTAATTCCTTACCATTTGTCTGAGGCGGGTGTTTGAGTTATGAAGTATCTTTTAAAAGATGCTTTGTTACTAAAACGTCCGCCCTAGACAAACGATAAGGAATTAGGAAACACTAAAAACAGAAACGTTGTAGAGAATTTCAATAAATTTCCAATGGTCCAAAGTACGCCCAATTATGAGTTACGAGCAAAAATTTATGCCCAAAATAAGAAATATTCCTGGAATACTATGGTCTCTTTTCAAATAGGATACATTTTGATCAAAATAACCCATGAATGATCTTATGTCGGTCACATTCTTTGGAAAATGTAATTTAGTGATAACTTTAATCTTATCAAGATCGACTGATATCCCATCTTAGACACCACATGCCATAGATACTGAATTCTATCCTTAAAGAAGTCACACTTGCTAAACTTAGCAAACAATTGTTGTCCCCTTAACACTTGTAAAATTATTTTTGTCTTGTTTATTTTTAGGGTAGACTAATATGTCATTGGTAAAGACGAATACGTATTTATCTAAGTATTTGCTTAAAATATTAATAATTAAACAAGTAAAACTGCCGGGGTGTTTGTTAACCCAAAGGGAATTACAACAAACTTGTAATGATCGTATCTAGTTTTAAAAGCATTTTTAAAGACATCTATGTCCTTGATTCATACTTGATGGTATCAAGATCTAAAATCTATTTCGGAGAAGATGGTTTCTTCTCAAAATTGATTGAATAGGTCATCAATTAAGGGAAAGGGATGTTGATTTTTAATAGTCATTTTGTTTAGTTGTCGATAATCTATACATACTCTTAAAGCGCCATCTGTTTTCTTTACAAATAAGACCGGAACTCCCCAAGGGGAAACAATAGGTCGAATGTACATTTTATCAATTAGTTTTTGTAATTGTGTTTTAATTTCAATAGTCTCTACTATATTCATCTGATAGGGAGCTTTTGATGTCGGTACCACATGCGGTACTAAATCGATCGTAAAGTCTATATCCCTCTTCGGAGATATTCTAGGAACTTCTTCTAGAAATATGTCTTTAAAATATTTCAAAATGTGTATATCCTCTATTTTATGTTTATTATATTTCTCTTTGTCGTCCATTACATATACTGCAAAAACTTTGCATCCCTTATGTGTAGACCTTTTCATCTGTAAGGAAAATATTTCTCTTTTGAGGACCATTCTAAGAATTCCTTTTACATTAATTGGATTACCTTTATCATCTAAGCATGAAAATATTTTATAATAGAAGATGAACATAATTGTATGTCTTTCTAACCAGTCCATTCCTATCAATAAATCATAATACCCTAATCATAAATTATTTAAGTCAGCATGTGTCTTTGTTGATGTGATTGTAACTTCGGAATGTAACACTTGTATATCTTATGTATTTACCCCGATGTTTATTCCGGGAAGTGTTTGTAATGTAATTGAGTCATGTCATGCCCCAATGTTCCAATCGGTATTTTCTATAATGTAAACAATTCATGTCAAGTCATTGTGTGTAACCCTCCTATTGATCAAGGGTTAAAGTCCCCGTAGTTGAGGGGACCTAGGGTTATTAGACTCTCCTAGTCAAGTTGGCCCTAGTGAGTTATTGTCAAGTTCAGAATTAGTATAAGTAGAGAGTGAGCCTCTCTATTTATCACACACTCACTCACACTCAGTTCTAGCACATAGCTAATGGAGAAGAAGTTGATGGGGCTAGAAAGAAAGATGTCCACTGCTGTCAGGAGATCATCTTATTGTTTTGAGGTTTTACTTTTGGTGCTGATTCTATCTCTGAGGAAGTTGTGAGGTTTTCTCCATTTATGGTTTCCTAGAGGAAAAACACTGTGTTCATTGTCTCTTGTGTTTGATTGTTGTGCTTGTTATTCTCTCAATTAAAGATCCTAATATAATGCTAGCTTAAATGTTAAAAATCTAACATGGTATTAGGGTTAACCTAAAAAGAAGACACTATGCAGGTACAGGAACTAGGGCTTCCTAATTTTTGGATCTCTCTCCACATATTTTCAGAAAAAGAAGGTTGGGCTAACTCTCCTCCCTAGGGTGCATCTTTCTGTCGAAGCAGAATCTGATTCTGAGCTTTTTCAGTTTTTGACCCAACACTGCTGCCGAAAATTAGGGCTTTCCACAGAAGTCAAATTTTTGAGTGAGCCCGAGCCTAGATTGATCTCCTCCTCAAAATCGAAGTTTAGAGATCAATATCAAAGCATTTGGTTGGACAAAACTTTAGGAAAGTCAAACCCTAATCTGCTCATAAACTAGCACTGCAGAAATTCAGCTCTAAATCCAAATCCAACATCTTGACCTGGTAAGATATAAATATTTTTTATTTCCATTTGAGGTTGTCAGCTAATATGTCTCATCATACCAAGCTTGATGAAAAGCTTGAGGGAGCTGATAACTTCCGAGCCTTAAAGTATAGGATATCCCTGGTCCTGGAAGAAAAGGAGTTGGACTCCTACATTAATGAGGAGGTTCTAGTTCCAGAGGAATATGAGGTTAAGGCCTTACATAAGAAGAAGTTGGTTATGGATAAGAGTATTATTGTTGATTCAATCAAGGATCACCTTATACCACAGGTGTCCTCCCTAAAGACACCTAAAGCCATGTTTGATTCCCTAACCAAACTGTTTGAAGGGAAGAACATAAACTGGAAGATGGCTTTGAGGAACCAGTTGAAGAATGTAAAGATATAGAATGAGGAGACCATATAGTCATACTTTACAAGGGTCTCCCAAATCAAAGAACAACTTGAAGCAGTAGATGAAGAAGTGGAGAATGCAGAAATTGTGATGACAACCTTGAATGGTCTCCCTAGGTCATGGGATTCTTTCATCCAAGGAATCTGTGCTAGAAAGAAGCTAATCAAGTTTAGCAGACTGTGGGAAGAATTCTCATAAGAGGAAGCTTGAATAGTAGATCAAGAAGAAAAGATGGGAACTGAAGATCAATCTCTCACAGTACACTCCAAGAAAGGAAAAAGGGAAAATCATCATCACCAAGTTAATCATTCTCATCAGAAAGATAATTTTGTGAATAAGGATCCATCCAAACTCAGATGCTATACATGTGATGAAAGAGGACACTTTGCTAGAAATTGTCCCATGAATAAGAGTGCGTCTAAGAAGAAGAAGAACTCCAAAAGAAGACATCATGCTCACACTATCGAGGATGATGATCCTCCCAGAAAGAGAGTAAAACAAGAAAGTGAAGACTCTTCAAGTGATGAAGAATATGTTATGATCTCCGCTCTCACAGTAACTATCACACATGGAAGAAAAGATTGGATTATTGACAATGGGGCTTCCAAACACATGATAGGATTCAAGGAATATTTTGAGAAACTATCCAAACATAATTCACCCCATAAGGTGAAACTTGGGGATGACTACCAATATCCCATAAAAGGTGGTGGTGAATCCTCCTATAAGCTAGACTTTGGAAAGTCTATGAAAATGAAGGATGTCTTGTTTGTACCAGGACTAAAGAAGAACCTTCTCTCCATATCAGCACTAGATGCAAAAGGCATGAGGGTTGCATTTGTATATGGCCAAGTCCTCATGTGGCCAAGAGGAAAGACTATTGACGATGCAATAGTAATGGGAGAACAAGAAGGAGGATTATACAAATTGAAGTGCCATCCAGAACAAGATTTGGTCCATGACACAGTAGAGCCAAATGAACTTTGTAATAGAAGGCTTGCACATGTGCATTATAGAGCACTACCACTTGCAAGCAAAGCTATTGAAGGTCTTCCAGAAATTCAGGCAAAACATGAAGGAGTCTACAAAAGATGTGCAAAAGGAAAGAACACAAAGAAGACATTTCCAAGTCGGGAAAGAAAAGCAAAAGGAATCTTGGAAATCATTCACTTCGATGTGTGTGGTCCAATGTCATCCAGTTCTTTAAGTCAGTATGTATACTATGTTTCTTTTATTGATGATTTTTCTAGGAAGACATGGATATACTTTATGAAGACCAAAGATGAAGTATTCAACAAATTCAAGGAATCCAAAGCCTTGATCGAGAACCACACTGAAAAGAAGATCAACACCTTTCGATCAGATAATGGCGGAGAATTCACATCAAATGAATTCAAAGAGTTATGCAAAGATTCAGGGATTAAGAGGGAGTTATCCACTCCATATAATCCACAATAGAATGGGGCTGCAAAAAGGAAGAATAGAACTATCGTGGAAGTTGCAAGAGCAATGCTTTATGATCAAGATCTTCCCGTGCATATATGGGCAGAAGATGCCAGAACAACGATGTATGTACAGAACCATACTCCACATAGATTACTCAAGAACAAGACACCTGAAGAAGTATTTTTCGGTAAGAAACTAGAACTCGACCATCTCAGAATATTGGGATGTCCAGTGTACATACACATTCCAAAAGAAAAGAGGACAAAGTTAGATCCTTCAGGAAATAATGGTATATTTTTGGGATACTCTGAAAGCTGGAAGGCTTACAGAATATACTTCCCAGGATTCAAGAAGATCGACATCAGCAGGGATGTAACATTTAACAAAGACTCATCTTACAACAAATCTGGAAAGAGACCTACTGAAGATCCTGAAGAAACAGAAGCACCCATAATTCATGACATGACCATGAACAAATAATATCAAGAAGAAGACCAAGAACTAGAAGAACATGTAGATCCACCTCAAAAGAAGAATCCTCATAAGAGGAAACATGCTTGGGTACGAGAAGCTATCCAAGGTGTAGAAAGATATGGGGCTCCAGAAGAGAATCAAAGAGAAAGAAAGAGGACCAGGTCCTACTCCGGGTATGTAGCTTTATTATGTGACTTCATTGATAAAGAACCTTCCAACTATGAAGAAGCGGCAGAAAGAAAATAATGGAAGGATTCTATGATTGAAGAGTATCAATAGATCATGAAGAATGATGTTTGGGATGTTGTCCCAAGACCAGAAGGGAAGTCTATTGTAACTTCCAAATGGATTTACAAGATCAAGCATGCTGCAGATGGCAGCATAGAGAAATATAAAGCAAGATTCATGGCTCGTGTCTTCTCATAGAAAGAAGGAATAGATTATGAAGAAACTTTTGCACATGTAGCCAGATACACTTCCATCAGATCGGTACTTTCTCTGGCTGCAATGATGAAATGGAAGATAGACCAAATGGATGTCAAGACTGCTTTCTTGAATGGTGTAGTGGAAGAGGAAGTATATGTAGAGCAGCCACTCGGTTTTGAGACACATGATAAGGAGTCTCATGTGTGTAGATTGAATAAATACCTGTACAGTTCGAAACAGGAACCCAGGACATGGTACGACAGAATTGATGGCTTTCTATCCAAATTGGGCTTTACCAAAAGTAAAGAAGATTCCAACCTTTACTACAAGGTTGAAGATGGTAACCCAGTGATACTCCTACTGTATGTAGATTATTAGTTTGTAACAGGTATGGATGGGTTGATTGCTGATACGAAGAGGAAGCTTGTTTCCAAGTTCAAAATGAAGGACTTGGGTATGATGCACTATTTTCTAGGCATGGAGGTGTGGCAAAATGTGGATGGAATCTCCCTCGGATAAGGGAAGTATGTAGTAGATATCCTGAAGAGATTCGGGACGATGGAATGCAAGTCCATGACCACACCTATGGAATCGAACCTAAAGCTATTGAGTGATGCTTCATCAGAAGCGGTTGATGCTACAATGTATCGTTAGATGATTGGTTCCTTGATATACTTTACGAGCACGAGACGAGATATTTGCTTTGTTGTGAACACCTTGAGCCAGTTCCTGACAGATCCGAGACATGTTCACTTGATTGCTGCAAAGCATATTTTGAGGTACCTAAGGGGTACAGTTGATTATGGGATCAAGTATGAGGTGAATCAGAAGATTAACCTGGAGGGTTATGTAGATTCAGATTGGGCAGGCAGTCCCATCAATAGGAAGAGCACCTCATGGTGTTTCTTCAGTATGGGGTCAGGTGTGATCTCTTGGTTTAGCAGGAAGCAATCCTGTGTGGCACTGAGTACAGCTGAAGCAGAGTATGTCATAGCTTGTTTAGCTAGCTGTGAGGCAGTATGGCTGAGGAAGCTACTGTATAATTTATTTGATCTCCAGTTGGATGCTACTTGTATATATTGTGACAACCGAAGTTGTGTGAAGTTGTGGGAGAACCGAGTGTTCCATGATAGGTCGAAGCATATCAAGATCAAGGATCACTATATCAGGGATATGGTGCAGAGAGGAGCAATGAAGCTTCAGTATGTTGCAACGAACAAACAGATAGCTGATGTGTTGACAAAGCCATTGGCCAAAGTGAAGTTTCAGTACTTCAGGGAGAAGTTTGGTGTTATCCAGATCGATGTTCCCTCCAAAGGGAAGTGATGAATCCGTGAGCCATTCTGACATGGTGAGAGGATTGGTTCCTTCCATTGTCAGATGTAAGGGCTGATCCATTATATCATGATGAGAGGATTGGTTCCTCACATGTTAGATATGAGTGCTAATCCATTCTGATGTGACTGTATGATTGGTTCCTACATGATCAGATATAAGTGTTGAATGCCATTCTTGGAATGGAGGCACCTGGTCAGTTACCAGGAACACTCAGTCTGGGATTGAGGGCCATTCTAATGTGACTATAGGATTGGTTCCTACATGATCATATGTAAGTGCAGAGCCATTCTGATTTGATTGTAGGATTGGTTCCTACATGATCAGATGTAAGTGCAGATCCATTCTGAGGCAATTGTAGGATTGGTTCCTACATGATCATATGTAAGTGCAGAGCCATTCTGAGGTGATTGTAGGATTGGTTCCTACATGATCAGATGTAAGTGCAGAGCCCTTTCAACATGTAGGTTGGATTGGTTCCTCGCATGTTCGAATGTAAGTGTTGGGACTTTCTGACATAGATGACTGGATTGGTTCCTCTCATTGTCAGATGTGAGTGCTAGGCCTTTCTGACAGGGTTGTGGGATGTGTTCCCACATGGTCAAATGTGAGTGTTGGGTGTGCCTTTCTGATGTGATTGTAGGATTGGTTCCTACATGATCAGATATAAGTGTTGGGCAAGCCTTTCTGACTTAGGGTTAGATATAAGTGCTGGAAAAGACCTACATGGAGGCTAGGCCTACAACCAGCATGAAAAAGGGTTGGCTCTGTAGAACTTCCTATGACGAGAAGAATCAAGAGATAGCACCTGTGATGATGATCCAGCAGAGATGTTCCAGAACCAAAGATGATCCAGATCGAGTAATAATCCAGATCCAGTGATGATGATCCAGATCCAGCGATGATGATCTAGATCGATTGATGATCCATATCTAGATGAAGATTACTTAAAGATGACAAGGACTCGATGATGATCCAGATGATACAGAGAATAAGACTTGTGTTGCTAAATTGTGTCGAGAAAATACCTTTCTAGTTAAGAGGGACTGTTGATGTAATTGTAACTTTGAAATATATTCACTTGTATATCTTATGTATTGTACCCCGATGTTTATTCTGAGAAGTGTTTGTAATGCAATTGATTCCTGTCATGCCTCAATGTTCCAATTGGGAGTTTCTATAATGTAAACAAGTCATGTCAAGTCATTGGGAGTAACCCTCCTATTGATCAAGTGTTAAAGTCCCCGCAGTTGAGGGGCCCTAGGGTTATTAGACTCTCCTAGTGAAGTCGGCCCTAGTGAGTTATTGTCAAGTCAGGAATTAGTATAAATAGAGAATGAGCCTCTCTATTTATCACACACTCACTCTCACTCAGTTGTAGTGAATAGCTGAGGGAGAAGAAGTTGTTGGGAGATCATCTTTCTGTTTTGGGGTTTTACTTTTGGTGTTGATTCTATCTCTGAGGAAGCTGTGGGGTTTTCTCCATTTATGGTTTCCCCGAGGAAAAACACTGTGTTCATTATCTCTTGTGTTTGATTGTTGTGCTTGTTATTCTCTTAGTTAAAGATCCTAATATAATGCTAACTTAAATGTTAAAAATCTTACAGTCTTCAATTCATTCATAATAAATTCATATTTTTTCACGTAACTAGTGACTTTCCATTTTGGGCCTGTAGCAAGTTGTGCCAGCCAAGATTTTTCAAACTTATCTTGTTGTAATTTATATAATTCTACAATTCTAGGTGATACATAACTTAGAATTGCACCTAGATCAATCAGTATAGAAATGGGTTTGTCTTTTATCATACATTCAATTTTGATCATTGATGTTTGATGGTCTACTTGTTGATTCTCCAATGCTACACTGATTATGTGTGTGCTTCTTGCCATATCCCCCACCATATTAGATTATTGAATTGAGTGAACATTATTAACAATTTTCTTTCTTGTGGAGAAATCTTTAAAGTAATGTGGTTCACCACATTCCCATCATTTTAGTGGTTCCCTTTGTGCAGTATTTTTATTAAAGGTAGTGGGTGGTTCCCTTTATTTTGCCACAAAATTCTATGGCTTAAAGTTTTTATAATTATTCCCTTGACATCCCCGACAGTTATTCCAATTGTTCTTATAAAACTTTGTATTTCTTCTTTTTTTTATCAAAGTTGTCATGTCTTTTAGTTTTCCAATTAGGTATGTCTTTTACAAAAATCTAATAGATCCAATAACATTTTGGCATTAATACAGTAGTTTAGAAACATTATCTTAGTTTAGAAACATTATCTTGTTTTGTGTATATTGGGAAAGCATTGTTCTATTTACATCTTTAAGAGAATGGCCACAATACATTCAGTCCATACAGTTATATTGTTATCCATCCTTACATAGATTTGAAAGTGTGGCTTTTTGCTCTTATCTTATATATATTTTAGGTCATTGAAGGCATATGATATAAAGGTTAAGATTCTAAAGTAATCTCTCATTTTTGTCATCAACCACAAGACAATTTGGTGGTCTAAATAGTAATCTAAACATTTTTTTTTGTATCTTAGATTTGAGGAAGCTACACTCTATATTCTCAATACCTATTATTCATTGATTCATGCTAGGAGCAGTTGATGCAAGTCCTATTAGAAGATACCATGCGGTTGCAGAATGGCCCATCTCGTGGAGCAGACAGGGAACGAGATATAGTTCTACAATACAGTAAGTGGGAAAGCAAAAAGTGAAACCTAGAACTCTATGAAGTGGGTAAAAGGACATTTTATCCAAGCATAGCAAGTGGTTCATATTGGGGCATTTTCAACCTATGTATCATTAACTCGTAGGATAATTTTTTAGAATCAGCAACTTTGAAGTGGGGAGCATGACTTAAATTTTCACTCTTGTGGGATGTATGTTCTATTTATCTTAATTGAAATCTATAGATTTTGTATTAAAATAAAGTTGCATATGCACTGTAAAATCAATTACTACATTTATTCAGGGAGTGTAGTCATGAGAAATTAAAGTATATGAAAATTAAGAGATGTCTGTCTACAGCGAACATTACCTTTACATTTTTCTTCACAAAACTGAATGCCTTACTTCAATATAACTCACCTAATACTATTATCGAGTAATAATAGATAAAACCTTAATGTTTCAGTGAAAATCTTTCCCATTGTGGGCTTCCAGCTGATCGTCTGCTTAGAACACTAGAGTTGTTTCTTCAGTTTCCATATCTCCATGTATCTTTTGGACTGTGTCTTCCTCCATAGCCACTTCCTTTGTGGAGTTGACTGAGTCTTGATGGGGAGAATTCTTTGAATTTGAACATTTGGCTAAGTCTAAAACTACAGGGGAGAATTCTTTGAATTTGAACATTTGGCTAAGTCTAAAACTGCAACAATTTTCTTAATTTGTTCACCTTGTATTGCCACTTTGACTTCCAGCACTGAATTTCAAACCAGTTGAAATTGTAATTGTGAAAACAATATATTGTTGAAATGGGATACAGGTACTTGAATATCTTCAGTCTTGTGCACCATCCTTCTCATTACCATGCAATTTTTTTCTATTTTACATGAAATATGACTTATATGCCTATGGCCATCCATTGTAGCAGAGGTAGTCTCACAACTTTGTGAAGTTAGGAGGGTTTCCACCCAGAGCGGTGAGGGAATGTGGTCTCAAAATATTGGATACCCAAGGGCTCAAATGTTCCTAAAAAAAAGCAGACAAATTGAAAATCAAGTTGGATTACCTTCTGCCATGTCCCAAAATGCCTTAGGTCAACAAGCTGAACCACTGCAATGAAGAAAAGCCCAAATTGTTTCCATTTTGTTCTGAGATTTGTGTTCTCTTCCAATCTAAACCACAAAACCTCCTCACATATTTCCTCAAGTATTCATATACATCCACTGCTTCCCCTTGATGCTGAGCTATTTGTAGTTCTACAGATCTCTACTCAACTACTAGGATGCAGAGTAGTTTTGACAGAATGAACAAACACCCCAGACAAGCCCGATATATGCCACCTCTTCTATGATAACCCATCTGATCGCCCATAAATTCAATCCACTACCCAAGCAATAATCCATGAGGGAGAAGTTAAACTCCATTTCATGTGGCATGGTGAACTTTGCAACTTGTCCTATAATTCAAGGTGCATGCAATTCCTAATGTTTATATTGTCAATATTCTTGGGTGGAAATTAGTGATAAGATCCGCATATTGTTCCAGAAATCCTTGATTCTATAGCATACACTTATTTGCCATTGAATCTATGTCCTTGTTTAATGATCAGACTAATTAGAGGATTTTATAGTATTCCCCAAGTCAAAATACTTGCAATTCTTTGAATTCTAGGTCTAGATATCATTAGTGCAAGACATTACGGTGCAGAGGGAGTCAAGTCTCTAATTTTTTAAATGATAATGGTCGAGTTTCCATTATCAATAAGTTTCTAAATCTTCCTGGCTCTTAGAATTTTTATCACTTGATTTAAAGCTAATGCTTCTGTGTTATTATAGGTGGTCAATGTTAATGCTTCTGTGGTGTTATAGGTGGTCACTGTCTAGGATCATTATCTCAGCCAGGACCCCTAAAATTTATAGCTTCAAATTGGGAAATTACAGAACCCGAAAAATGCATCAAGGCAGTGTTTTTTTATCTGGATGATACGTTGGTCTTGACCCATGCTGCTGACAATGTTAGTTTTTCAACATTTAAGCTAGCATTATGTTAGGATCTTTTCACTGAGAGAATAAAAATCACAGCAATAACATAAGCACATCACATGAGACAAGAGACACAAAGAGTTTTGATAGGGGAAACCATAAATGGAGAAAACCCCTCAACTTCCTCTAAGATAGTATCACCACAAGATGTGAAACCCAAAACAGTAAGATGACCTCCCAACACAACAGCAGCCTTCTGTCTTCTGTCAAGCCAAAGTATTTCCTTCTCCAAAGGTGCGCCACACTTGAGAGAGCAAGTGATGTAATTCACAAGTGATAAATAGAGAGACTCTCACTCTCTATTTATATTCATCAGTTCACTTGAGTTACCATTTCACACGTAGGCTCGACCTAATAATTACTACTCGAGCCTACACCTTAATTAGTGTATAATAACCCAAGTGCCCTGAAACTGTGGGGACTTACCTAATGACTTGATATGACTTGATTACATTATTAATCCTCCCAATCGGAACATCAGGGCATGACCACATGACTCAAATACATAATAGAAACATCACGGAATAAACATTGGGTTACAATATATAAAATACATAGAATAATACATTCCGAAGTTACATATACATCAAAACTCCCTCTTAACTAGGAAGGTATTCTTTCTACACAATTTTCAGCACTGGTCTTCTTCTCTGTATCAACTGGATCATCTCATATTCAAGTCATCTTCGTCTTCAAGTCATCTGGATCTGGATCATCTCTCGATCTGGATCATCATAGAACATCATCATTGGATCTTGATAATCACTTGATCTGGATCATCATCACTGGACTGGATCTGGATTATCACTCGATCTAGATCACTACTGCTGGATTTGGATCATCACTCGATCTGGATCTCTCGGAGTCATCATAACTGGATCTGGATCATAGCTCGATCTGGATCTCCACTGGTCATAATCATGTGTGTACTATCTCGTCATAGGAAGTTCTACAGAGCCATCCCTTTTTCATGCTGGTTGTAGGCCTAGCCACCAGGTAGGTCTTCGCCCAGCACTTACATCTGACCTGCTCATCAGAAAGGCACGCCCAGCACTCACATATGATCATGTAGTAAACTACAATCACATCAGAAAGGCACAGCACTCACATTCACCAGCATGGTAGGCACAATCAACTACCATCTGTGAAATGGCTTAGCACTTATAATCACCAGCATGGTAGGACACACCTACTACCATCTGTGAAATGGCTCTGCACTTATATCTGACCTACTCGTCATAAAGGCACAATTCCATCCAGGCTGGAACCACATCCGCTCACAATGATGAAAGAACTCTGTTCTTTTCACCCAGGCTAGAACCACATTCGCTCATAATGATGGGAGACTCTCATCCAGAAAAGAACACATCCTATCACAGTGATGAGAGATTTCAGCACTTACATCTGACCTACTCGTCAGAAAGGTACATCCATCCAGACAAGAACACATCCTATCACAAGGATGGAAGACTCCCATCTAGACAAGAACACATCCTATCACAGTGATGAGAGATTTCAGCACTTACATCTGACCTACTCGTCAGAAGGGCATGCATTCACATCTGACCTGGAAAGAACTAAATCCTACACCCTCGTCAGATAGGCCCCCAGTCCTAGACTGAGCTACCTGGTAACTGACCAGGTGCCTCCACTCTCCTAGAGAGTGGCAGTTGCCCTTACATCTGTCCTACTCGACAGAATGGCCAACACTCACATCTATCATGGGAGGAACTTAATCCTTTAGCCATGACCAGAATGGATCAGCCCTTACATTTGACCTACTCGTCAGAATGGATTTGTCAGTCCCAGACTGAGTCTTCTTGGTAACTGACCAGGTGCCTCCATTCCCAGAATGGCAGTCAGCACTCATATCTGACATGGAAGGAACCAAATCCTCTCGCCATGACAGAATGGCTCAGCCCTTATATCTGACCTACTCGTCAGAATGGCTTTGGATCTCTAGCACTCATATCTAACATGGAAGGAACTAAATCCTCTCACCATGACAGAATGGCTCAGCCCTTATATCTGACCTGCTCGTCAAAATGGCTTTGGGACTCATCACTTTCCCTAGGAGGAAGCCTCGATCTGGAGAACACCAAGTCTCTCTTTGAAGTACTTGAACTTCATCCTAGCCAATGGCTTTGTCAATACATCAACTATCTGTTCCTCCGTTGCAACATACAGGAGCTTCACTGCTCCTATCTGCACCATATCCCTGATATAGTGATACTTGATCTCGATATGCTTCGACTTGTCATGGAACACTGGATTCTCTGACAACTTCACGCAACTCTGGTTGTCACAATGTATACAAGTAGCATCCAACTGGAGATCAAATATATCAGACAGTATCTTCCACATCCATACTGCCTCACAACGAGTTGAACAAGCAGCGACATACTCTGCTTCAACTATACTCAGTGCCACATAGGATTGCTTCCTGCTAAACCAAGAGATCACACATGATCCCATACTGAAGCAACATCCCGAAGTACTCTTCCGGTCGATGGCACTACCTGCCCAATCAGAATCAACATAACCCTCCAGGTTAATCTTCTAATTCGCATCATACTTGAGCCCATAATCAACTGTACCCCTGCATGCTTTGCAACCATCAGGTGAACCTGTCTCAATGTGTTCTCAACAAAGCAAATATCTGGTCTCAGGTACATCAAGGACCCAATCATCTGACAATACATCATAGCATCAACCGTCTCTAATGAAGCATAACTCAATAGCTTCATGTTCGGTGCCATAGGTGTGGTCATGCAGTCCATAATTCTGAACCTCTTCGGGATCTCTACTGCATACTTCCCTTGTCCAAGGAAGATTCCATCTGCACTCTGCCACACCTCCATACCTAGAAAATAGTGCATCGACACATAACAGGAGCATCACTAATCTTCCGCCTTCAACCTTGAAGCAAATGTTGGAATCCACTTTACTCTCAGTAAAGCCTAGAGTCATCAGTAATATGCCTATCTTGTCGTACCATGTCGAACCTCAAGATATTCTATAGTCACTCCCTCTGAAGCGAAGCATCATACTCCCTCTGTCTTCTGTGCTCTATGCACTGAAAACATTCTGTACCGGAGTGACAAGTAGCTTCCTATGCTACTAATATTCTATGTGACCATCTAGTGTATAGACTTCCTTGACATCATTCTTCTTGAACTAGTCTTCCCTTTCTTCTTGGTGGCTGGAAGGTTCTGCATCAATCATGTCATTGCACTTGTCATATTATTCTTCATTTTGAAATGTCGTCACTTGTTCTTCGAAACAAGTCTTCATTCTTCTTTGCTTGTAGGCGATTATGTATGCGATCTTTCCTACAAGTCAAATGCATTTGTATGGTTAGAAACATTTCATAAGGAATATTCATAGTAGCAAGTTACTATGCATAAGTATATGATCATGCAACTACTTTAGCCAATACAACATTCATCCATATCTCATTGAAACTTTCTAGATGCCTTCCATCTCTACCAGGACAACATTGAGATTGTGCACTAATCCAATATGTCAGCAAAGAGGTTTCATTTTAGATAAGTAGCAATGGAGAATTTGTATAGCCCCATGAGCTACTTACCCATCACATGCATATTAGTAGTATTATGTCATTAATGCAAGCATCCTATCATGCATAATACAATAAATGAATATAAACAAATGCATAACAAAATAATATAATGAAATGACAATTGAATACTTATCTTTATTTCTTTCGAGGGTAGACTCCTTCTTGAGCCTTCAGCTTCATCGTCTTCTTCATTCATAATAGCATCGTTTCTTATCCAAAAGCTAAGGTGGATAAGAAGTTCTTCAAGAGTTGAGTTCTTCATATTCCTCATTGCTTGAGGGATATTCTTTGGATGGAAAGAGCTTGATCTTCAGTTGCTCCCACCTTCTCTTCTTGAGCTTCTTCTTCTTGTGATTTCTCTTTCTAGAGTCTATTGAAAGTAATCACTTCCTTCTAGCACACATTCCTCACATGAATGAATTCCACGATCCTGGGAGGCCATTCAAGATGGCCATCACCACTTTTGCATTCTTCGCTTTTTCTTTTACCACTTCAAGTTGTTCTTTGATTTGAGAGACTCTTATGACTGCATGGTCTCTGCATTCTGGATCTTCACATTCTTCAACTGATTTTTGTTCTTCCCTTCAAAAAACTTGAAATAGGTAGTGCTCTATAATGCACATGTGCAAGCCTTCTATGACAAAGCTCATTTGGATTTACTATTTCATGGATCAAGGCTTGTTCTAGATGGCCCTTCAATTTGTACAAGCCTCCTTCTTGTTCTCCAATCACTACCGCATCATCGATAGTCTTTCCTTTTGGCCACATGATGACTTGACCATCTATGAATGCAACCTGCATTCCTTTTGCATCAATGCTGAAATGGAGAGAAGGTTCTTCTTCAATCCTAGCACAAACAATACTTCTTTCATTGTTAGAAACTTACCAAAGTCTAGCTTGTATGAAGATTCCCCACTACCTGTTATTGGATATTGGTAGTCATCTCCTAGTTTCACCTTGTGAGGTGATTCATGTTCTGATAGTCTTACAAAGGATTCCTTGAATCCCATCATATGTTTGGAAGCCCCACTATCTATAAGCCAATCATCACTTCCATGAGTAATGTTACCTATGAGAGCTGATATCAGAACATATTCATCCTTGCTTGAAGAATCTTCACTTTCATATCTGGATCTCTTTCTGGATGGTTCATCATCCTCTGCAGCATGACCATGATGTCTTCTTTGACCAAGTTCTTCTTGTGAAAGGCTTTTAACCTCGTCTCCCTCTGAAACTGGAACCTCCATATTCATGTAGGTGTCCAATGCATTTTCTTCAGAGAGATCATATACTTCCAGGCTTGGAAGTTGTCAACTTCTTCAAGCTTGTCACCAAGCTGATGTGATATATCATATTGAAATGAGAACCTCAAATGGAAATAGCAAAGGATTAGATCTTACCAATTTGAGGTGTCCGTCCTTGTCCCGGAGTTCACTGATCTAGGGTTTGTCGCAGAAAACCTAATTTTAAAAACTTGGAATCTTTCATATTGTATTGGATGAACATATAGATCTCTTCAAATGGAGCTATCCAATGTACTCCTTTTCTGAAAACAGTGGAGGGAAGCTCCCGGAACAGGAAGCCCTAATTTTCTGATTTCTTCTGCAGAAATGCCTGTTATTGTTTCTATGCTATCTCCGAAATTAATGCTCCTCTATGTCTGGAATTTCTTAATGCGGTAACCTAGCATGTTCCTGATCCAACCCCACAGTTTTAATCAGAATTTGTTTCACCATTTGGGATTTATGATCCTTTTCCCAAGGTGACCTGTTACAGGACTGTTCAGAACAGCGAAGTTATACAGCCTTCCACATGTCACTGGTTCATCTTCTGAGTCTGATATTTGGCCCACAGAAATTAAAGTCCATGCCCTTTCTGTAACATCTTCAGGAATTCCATTTGGAACTCTGTAGCCCAGGATATTGCAGATCTCCCCAGGTGACCTGTTTATGGATGATTTCTAGAAGAGGCTGGAGCCCTAACTTGGAGAGATAATATCTCCCGGAATATAGAAAATATGAGGCTGATATTTGGACACAGTGTTCATAAGTATTTTATCTTCAGCCCCTACAATTTTCAGCTTCTGAGACTTCACCAATCTTGGAATATAGAGACTGTACCAAAACTTAGCAGTTTTAGTATTTAGGGTTTCTCCTAGCTCAGGGTCAAACTAGGGTTTGACTTTCCTGGAGTTTCACCCAACCAAATTTCTTGATCCAGGTCTCTAAAATTCGGTTTTTATGAGGAGAACAATCCTATGCTAGTCTCACTCAAAAATTCCTCTTCTGAAGAAAGCCCTAATTTCCACATCGAAACTGAAAATGCTTGAAATTGAGTTCCGCATCGACAGAAAAATGCACCCTTCAATGGAGAGTCATCCTAGCATACTTTTGCTGAAAATATGTCGAGGAATATCCACAAACTAGGAATCCCTAGTTCCTATATCTTCACAATGTCTTCTTTTCAGGTTAGTTCTGATACCATGTTAGTTTTTCAACATTTAAGCTAGCATTATGTTAGGATATTTTCACTGAGAGAATAACAAGCACAGCAATAACATAAGCACATCACATGAGACAAGAGACACAAAGTGTTTTGATAGGGGAAACCATAAATGGATAAAACCCCTCAACTTCCTCTAAGATAGTATCACCACAAGATGTGAAACCCAAAACAGTAAGATGACCTCCCAACACAATAGCAGCCTTCTGTCTTCTGTCAAGCCAAAGTATTTCCTTCTCCAAAGGTGCGCCACACTTGAGAGAGCAAGTGATGTAATTCACAAGTGATAAATAGAGAGACTCTCACTCTCTATTTATATTCATCAGTTCACTTGAGTTTCCATTTCACACGTAGGATCGACCTAATAATTACTACTCGAGCCTTCACCTTAATTAGTGTATAATAACCCAAGTGCCCCGAAACTATGGGGACTTACCTAATGACTTGATATGACTTGATTACATTATTAATCCTCCCGATCGGAACATCAGGGCATGACCACATGACTCAAATACATAATAGAAACATCCCGGAATAAACATCGGGTTACAATATATAAAATACATAGAAGAATACATTCTGAAGTTACATATACATCAACAGACAAGGCAGCTCACATGGAAGTCACGGAGATACTCAGTTAGCACCACCCCTTGCTCGATCAATAGGTCATCATAGACACCTTCGTTAAGGGCTTCATCACTCAGTCCTGGGATCCCAATAACCAAGTCTGTGACCCCTTTCCCAATTTCTTCTTTGTAATTAATTTTCCAATTCTTTTGCACCTCAATGTGCTATAATATAATTTGATATTGTGTAGGGGATTTAAATTTGTAATTGGGTATTTCTTAGGGCAGTTGGCTATCCCTTATAAATTTATATTTTCTAAAACAAATTTGTTCAAGTTTCAAATTAATGTGACTAAATGGAGGGCTGAGATCTATTGCAGGGCTCTGGAAGCCCAAGGTGTCAGTGATAACCAGCTTGCAAGAGTAAACCTTCTTTATTTCAGTAAATATTGAGTACTTCATTTAGAATATAGTTAAAAGATTTAGGTAAATTGGTGGAGTAGATATCATATAATTCTGACTGTTGTTAACTTGCACACAGGAGATGTAGCACTGCTTTGACACTACCAGAATGACTTCATTCCAATGGTCCCTAGGAGTTGAAGCGATAACTTTCCATATGCTATGTAAACACCCTGTTTATCTGCCTTCAATTATGTTTTGTTATGATTTATCTTGATATGTGATTTCTATTTTTCTATCATGAAGTTCTAGGTTCAAATGTAAGTCTATTTTTATTGCATCTTATACCTTTTTCTATTGTCATGGTCTACTAGTTCACAATTTCACTCATAGAAATCTAGGTAGCTAGAGCCACTCTCAATATGACCTTTCCTAAGTGGGGTGAATGGGATAAAATCCCATTAATTTGCTTCTATGTGTCTTGAAGAAAAGACAGACCTTACCCCTGTGGGTCTCAAATATGCGCTGGAACATCATTTGGCCAATGTGGGCTTATTGTAGTAGCATTAGCGATCTTCCCTTGCCAATGTCCCTAGCTTTAAACCTTGGAATGACATAAACCACCATACTCTCAAAAAATTTATATGTTTGGAAATTGGGCTTATTAGAAGATGATCTAGTCAAACATTTTATTTTCAATATTTGGAATTTTATAGGTTAAATGGTTTAGGATGACTCCTGTATCATGAACTAATGGGGTCGGACAAAACTTATAATTCCTATAGTGAGAAAAATTGGAGAAGTTTATGTACCAGTACAAACTCATCTAAAACCTACTCTTAGTTGCCCCTCCAAGTTGCAAACCTTGAGGTTTCATACAATGAATCCCAATACTTAATATGTTGGCATTTTTGTGAATATGCAGAGATATACATCCTTGAGCTTTGCATCCTCATGTTGCATATTATACCTTCATCAGATCTTGGTTTAGATGAGTCTATGCATTGTCCATATTCGATGCACCCAAGGCACCGTCTGGATTCAATGTATTGTTACATAAATTAGTGATAGGTTTCCCATATCCAATCAAGCTGTATGAGCACCTCAAATCTCTTGGTGCAGAATTTATCTATTTTATTACCTAGTAGAGAAATCATTAAAATCCAGTCTAGTTTAGACTTCAGGATGGATTTTTAAGGTGGAATAAAGAATGGTTACAAAATAATCAAAGATCTTATTTACATAATTTGAGTAGGGGAAGATCACATTTTCAGGGGTTTCATTCAGTGTTACATGGGGATGCATTCCCCAGAGTCAGGGATGCACCCCCCTCACTCCCCAAGGCCCAGGGACCTGGGGTCTCCTAGAGAAATGTTTCTCCTCATCCCCAATTTGGTGAAACATGAGGAAAATCAGGGAGGAGCTCATCCCCATGTTTTGAAGCATGCACCGATGAAGTGGGGGGGTCCTAGGCACTCTAGTGGTAATGGTAATATTAAATTCTTAGTAGTATTTTCCTTATCTTTCATTTTCTGTCATTTTACTTAAATTTTTAAAATTACCATTAATTTATTCATTTTTATCCATAGTTCAATAAATTATATCAAAAGGAAATCTGCACTAGGAGTTTTTCAAAGTGGTTCCAACCTCATTGGAGTTCATATGCAGAAAGTAGTATTTTAGATCCCATTCAGAATTCAACAGTCTTCATAGTTTTCAGGAATTCAGGATTGCAATGTTTCCTCTAGATTTTATCATGTATGAGGTTAAGGGATTCTCATTTAGCCAGGCAATCAACCTCTCTATGTACCTTGATGTTGGTGGTGTTGACTGTTGAACTCCTTTATCATGACCTTAATCAATTTGTACCCTTTATTCAAGTAAAGTCACTTATTAAGCATGGGGAGTTTTTTCTAATTCTACCTTATTTTAATGCTTGGTTTAGAAAGTTTCATCAAAATTGTAGGGTGTTGAGTAATATCCTTCGAGGATCAAATTCGAGATTCAAGGTAGATTCATGGCCTAAAATCCTAGAGGAGGGGGACACAGGGTGCTATTGATGAATAGGATCCCAATATAGGATTAATGGTTCACTCTTGCATAATTGTATGTTGGAATTGAAATCCTTAAATAATGTGATGCCCTCTTAAATCATGAAGAAATAGGGTCCTTGGGTCACATTTCCCCATTATAACATATATGCCATGGATTCACACAATATTGAAGTGTATTGAATCATTAAAGAATTAGATTATATTTATAGGGAGCAGGTTAACTTGTATTTACACGCGATGAATTGTTATTGCCAGGATTTATATTTTTTATAATTTTTATGACCCCCCCGCCCCCCTCGAATTTCCCATAAATTTGGTGGTGGTCTCCATACATCCCCAATGTGCATTCCCCATGTCCCGGAAACTTGGGGGAACATTAGCTTCATTTTCTCTTTCAATAATTTAGTTTTCAGAACCAGGCAGAGGCAATGACCTAAATGAAAAATCCCAAGGCTGCATAGAAGTTGCGGAATACTTCAGATTGTGAACAGGTTGTGCTACATGAGCATATATTTGGTAGGAGATAATATAAGAACATAGGAGAATGAATCCTAAATACCATGGAAACCCCAAGTAAGGGATATTTTATTGGATAATATGTCCACTTCCATCTCAGGATAATCTCCAATATATTCGTAATCCTGAATCAAGACAGTATTTTAAACTGGTTTATGTGCTTCAGCCTCTAGGGAGCCTAACCTAGAAGTATTTTTCAGTTTGTTTATGGTGACCATGCAGTTAAGTTTTAAGTTAATCAGATTTGCATAGCATGAAATTGTGAGAGATTCCTTCAATAAGGGATGATTCCTAAATTTGAACTTTATATATGTGCAGATTGTCAAGAAAATACTACTCAATAGAATTAAAGTTGGCATCATAACTATTCGCCATCTGAAGGTGAGATCAAAACATTGCCTCTTTGTAATGATTTGAAACTCTCAATGGATCATGGTTTCTATAATTATATTTTTCTACCAATTTTTATTATAATCTAGCTGATTTATCAGGTTCAATGTGCAAAAAAATTGGCTTGTCGAGCAGATGAGCTTTTCAAGACAATTCTGGTTGGTGGAGGTACCTTAGATATAAGAATCTGTGCTCTATAAAAAATTTCATTTGTGCTTTCTCTAGTTATATTAAGTCCTCTTTGTTAACTCATAACTCTCAATCTGTGTTTTACTTTTACTTCCCAACCAAAAAAGTAGATGAATTCCCTCAGTTATTTACTGGAGCTCTGTGAGTCTGAACATGTGACTTTTGAAATCAGCATAAACTGAACCGTTCATTTTTTATCTATAGAAGAGATTCATGAAAAACCCCATAAAAGCATATTTTTGAAATCCTGTGAGCTTGTAGGATGCATGCCTGAGCAGTCTGTCATGGTGGGAGATAACCTTAAAACAGACATTCAAGTCTTGTAATTCAAGCTTTTCCTTATATATAACAAAGACAAACAAATGTATCTAGCATAAATTTTTAGATAAATGAGATCCATTGTCTTGATCCTTCATATGGTAGGTTTGAGGTTGATAGTTGTCTTGATCCTTTCTTTTCTGTTAATTTATGTTCTCTATATAATGCTTTGTAATATGCATCTCTAGATGTATCGTGATGGGAATTTGTCCTAATCGTTTTCCCTAAATTTGGTTTTATGTTTCACTACAAATAGCTATGTTTCTGTATTTCAGGGAGGTAAAAATGTAGGTTTGATAGCAACTGTATGGGTCAACATTCATGGTCTAAATGATCCCCCTCTAGGAGTAGCAAACCCACTTACATTATTAGGAACATTTGTGAGCTTCCCGAGGTTCTACCCCTTTATTAACAAGACAGGTTTTTCCATCAGATTATATGTTTGTATTCATTTTTTTGTCACTGATTATCTATCCATGATTGAACTGAACTGAAAATTTGGCTCTGTTTGCAGTAGCAAAGCAACTTTCTTTCTATTTTGTTAAATATTATACTTCTCAATTGAAATTATTTTTGACAACATCCAGGAAAGAAACTTTGGAAAGGAAATCAAATCAGATCGCAAGTATGCAATTGAAACAACTTACAACTACTATCAATATTTATGTTTGGTTATTTTATATCTATTGTATAACATTTTGGAATGTCAAATCAGCATCTATGTTGTATTTCTCCCAGATGTTGTTGTATGAAGAGAAATCTGGGCGTATGTTGATGATTGTCCACTATGTTCTGGTTGCATAGGTGTTCTTGCTATAGTTATGTTGTGTTTTAGATATATTATGCACAAAACGTAACAATGAGTTCATATATTGTAAATTTAAAACAGGTGATTTCTCTGGCCAAAAATAAAGTATAACAAAGCCAGATCTCTTTTTAGTACTGCAAACCACTGTTAACCAAATAAAAGAAGAATACTATACTCTGGCCATTTCATTGTTAATGAAAAACAACATAATATAGCAACCACATCTTTCATACTGCAATTGATTGCAAAATTTTCTAAGGCACATGACACTTAGGAGATGTGGTGAATGATCTGTAACATTATAGTAATAATAGATTATTAGATACCATGTGAAGTAAAAGATGTGTCATTTTAGTTTTTAACTTTTAATCTTTCCAAGGCAAGTAAGGTAAATTAATTTCCCCTTTCTTTGGTAATCTTGTGTTTCTGGTATCGTGTACATGGTCAGTTAAATGAAATTTCTTCTATAGATAGGATACTTTTTTCTTGTGCTCTCATGCATTTATTTACTATGGCTATACAATAGCTTTGAGTTTCACAGGTTGTTGTTTTGAAGATTCTTACAGAATTTCCCATAGAGATCAGCACAGGTAAGTTTATCATTCAGTTCATAGGTGTCTAGTATGAAATTTGCAGAAGATAATGGTCATGATTCCACATTAAATATAAAAATATTAAGCAGCTCACATGCTAGAGTTAAAAATTTTCAGTAAAGTATCAATCTTGCATTTTTCCTGGTCCAGACTATCAAGATTTTTGAATTATTGCATAATTTGTTATATAGTAGAATCATAGCCCACCCAAAATGCAGTGATGTCTGTAAAGCATTTTGTTATGAAAAAACATGACTCTGTCTATTTGTTTCTCAACTCCTTGGGGGTTCTATGCTTCAGTTAGGTATCTTTGATATGTATTTCATTTTAAATTTTAGTGAGTTTATTAACAAAGCTTCTAATAAATTCATTTACAATTTTAGCATTGAAAAAAATGTGTTAGGAATTTGCAATTGCATTCCAAAGAATCAAGAATACTTTTTCATGGATAAGAATCCATGGGGTTTGAATTAAAATCAATTTGAATAATTTGAGAATTCGAAAACAAAAATGCGCAAAGAGCAGATAGGCTAGGATAGATTAAAAATAAGGCCTGATGCTTTAGAGCTCAAAATGCAACATGTACTAGCTGCAAATCCAATGATGGGTAGATTTCCCACCTTGTTGGATAAAGTGCCCACCTTAGGATGTGCATTTAATGCAGGTTGAGTAATTTCCTCTCTCTGATGCTGCTAGCGACATATCTTAATTTGTGCAATGAAAAATCAAGCAATAGAAAGGTTGGGTTTCTACATTCAATCCTATAAAAATTTTCAACTAGAAGCTAGTTGTTAGTATCTTCCAAAAACATTTCCAAGATGCAAAGATAATGAGTCAAAATTGTCTAATTTAATAATAGGAAAGTCATTATTTGAAAGTTGTTGAAATATGAATTGATCTTCAAAGATTGCTTTTTTTTTAAGGTGGAAATTATTATTACTTGGCATTGCACAGTGCAGTTTCAAAAGCAGTACCTGTGATGGCATCAATCAACGTGTAGAATAATAGATCCTACTATAACAACCTAATTGTAGTTAGCCCAATTTCAACTCCAACCAGTCTAGAGTGTACAAGGATGAAACTTGCAACATGATGTTTTAA
This sequence comes from Pseudotsuga menziesii, assembly GCA_001517045.1. NCBI lineage: Eukaryota > Viridiplantae > Streptophyta > Pinopsida > Pinales > Pinaceae > Pseudotsuga > Pseudotsuga menziesii. The sequence goes on from LPNX010045202.1 coordinate 54,964, forward strand.
GTCTATAAAATATTTCCACAGATGAAACTTGCAACATACACCCAATGTTTTAAGTCCAATGTTTTAAGTCTATATCTTAACTTTATTAGAAAAGAATGAATATTATAATTTTATGGATGCATTGTCCACCATTTCCTAATTTTTTTTCCAAGTCAACAAGTCGGGATCCCAACCAGATAGATACATGAATGGATATGCAGATAGGGAAAATTGTACATAGCTCTCGGGAATTAGTTTATCATAAATACTAGTTACTGGTAAGTTGTAATAGTAATAATTATGTAGTTTGTAGATTGCTATCTATCATAAATTTGTTTGAATATCATCATTTTCAAGCAATAAAAACTTCTTAAAGGGTGCTATCTCAATGGTAGAGCGCCTGCCTAACTATAGGCAGGAGGTTCGATTCCTTCGTGCCCTATCATAAATTTGTGACTACAAACATGACTAAATTCACATAATTTTTCCAGTCAAATAAGGGATTTTTTTTGAAAGAACGTTTTGTTAGATGGGTAAAGTTTTTAAAAAAACTTTATTTTGACATTCAAGTGCCTTTTAAAAACATTATTATGTTGGAGGAAGGCTCTGATTACCTATGGGTAAGGTGTAGAAGGCTAGAGTGTAAGCTGAATCCGGCTGGGGATGGGCCACCTGGTACTAGCGGAGGCGGATAGTTAATATGTTACTAGTTAGCTTGATAAATGTTAGGTATATCATTGAATGTTAGTAAATGTTGCAAAATAATGATGAATATTGATGCATAATGGAGCATGCTAGTTCTATCAACTCAAGATTTGAACCAAGGATAGAGCTCTCCATTCTCTGATTTTGATCAAAGCTAGTGGAAGGCCATGACAACATTATCTTAAGCCACATGACCATTTCTCGACTGCGAGGCAAGGAAATAATCGATGCAGGACGAAGGCAATCATGGTTTTGTAGCAGCTTCATTACTGGAAAAGAATGGTGTTGTCCCTATAGAGTAGAAACCCTCCACCATGGAAGAAGAGAGACTAGAAGCCTCTGGATGAAATGAGTGTCTTCTTGGGGTAGGAAATAGGAATATTCGAGCTATCAAGTTTCAACCATGTGGGTGGAGACTCGACGACCACCATGGGTTGGTGGGTATAAAATTTTATAGGAAGTCGTCATCCAGATTTCATAGTTTCAGGGATGCTGGTAGTGCAGGAAGCAGAAGGGAGCCAAGATGAATAGTGTGGATGCTAGAGTGTGGAGGAGAAACTAGAGATATAGGTCTAGTTTTTATCCCGATATGGAAGTTTATTGTATTTCCTGCATGGTTGAATTGTTGTTTTTCTATGCTTAAGGTAGAAAATTGAAAATTTTGAAAATTTTAGACCGACGGCGTAGAAAAGGGTTCATTTTCCCTAGAAAGCATCGTCGGCCAACTTAGACCTTCCTTCAACGACATTCCCCACTAGAAGTTCCTAGGCCTGAAACTTCATGCTCATCCTGGATGTCGTTCATTTTAGAGAAGGTTAAGATATTATTCACTCTTTAATCAACGATATTCTACGCTAGGCCTAACAATCTGTGTTGGAGAAGCTTAAGATATTCTAAATGTATCGTTGAAGAAATCTAAATTGAAGAAAAATGCATTAGGAAATCCCTATTTACTACCACCTAAATTGAAAAAAATGCATTCCACATTCCCTATTTACTACGACCTTAATAGAGGATCTACACTAATAGTGGATGCATTCATTATATGCATTATACTAAAATATAATCTAACACCATCACAATTCAATAGCGTTTAGAATCAAAATTTAAAAGAGATGCATTATTGAAGGATACATTTAGAATAACTTAACTCTTTCTCTGAGAGAAGGTTTTATTTTCTAACATTTATGTCCACCAAGTTAATTTCCAAACCAAATCTTGAGTAGAAGTGGAAAGGGCATGACCAAGAGTGGGGAAATTTCATGCATGAGACTAGTGTAATGTATTAATTCAACCCACCATATATATTGTTACAATTACATGCTTGAGGTTGTAACTGATATATTTAAATCATTATGTTTTGAATCTGCGTTATGTTTTTATTTTTATTTTTTAACAGAAACTAAGAAATTTTTTAATTAAAAATGGTTGTAGCCCAGCCAGGCATACAAATAGGATTTCAGAAAAGAAGGTTGATGACCTCTATTAGAACAATCAGCCTTCTTATAAGTGCTTTGAGAAGAGAATCCCAAATGATTCTAATGCTATCGTGAGAAAAAGAATGCTTGCAAGAATAAACTCTCACGAATTGTGAGCAAAGAAGAATACAGAAACAAAACATTAAATAGGCAGAGAAGAAAGCCCCTTAATGAAAGGATCCAATTTCTTCTGAGAGCCCGAGTTGATGTTTGAGGCTGCTTCCTTTTCTCTTCGTTCTTTATTTGTCTTTCACCCTCGAGTGAGGGGAGGAGAGGGAGCTGAAAAGTCTTCTGATTCAAAGGTTCGTTTTGACAAAGGTACCAAGGATGCCAGTCCTGCCTAAGTTGGGGTCTCGTGAACCGAAACGACAGGATATTTCCTAGAACCTGGACAAGCAGGTTTTGGAGAAGCTCAGTCAGCTGCCTCCAAGGAGACAATGGGACTAGGGATGCCCTGCTCTGGGACAACTGCAACTTCAGGTTCTTGTGCTTCATCTTCCTGCAGAACTTCAAAACTATTTTTGTTTTTCGGCTGTGGAATGTCTACAAGAGGAGAATGATCTTGAGGAGAAACCTTGTGCTGTGACGCTTGAGGCTCCTTTCGTCGTGGAGGATGGCGTCGATTAGAGACCGTCTAGAACTCTGTATCTTTGGACGTTGGGAGATTTGTTAGTTTCTGTGGTTCTGCAAGCTTGGGGCAACTTTTAGCAAAGTGGACGTATACATGACAGAAATTTCATTTGAAATGGATATGCTCATAATCCACTTCTTGAATGTGGCTCCATTCTCCTAATGTGAGCTTTATGGCCTCCGGGAGCCCTTTCTCAAGATTCACCTCTACGCAGATACGGGCACATCTGTACTAACCCCCTTTTGGTTCTATAGCATCTAGATAGCGACCTAGCTTATTATCAATACCAATCAGAGTGCTTTTCCCCCAAAGATGAAGAGGGAGGTTAGGGAGTCTTACCTAGACTAGAGCGGCAGTGATATATGCTTCTGGGTTAAACCCTAGAGACCATGGGGCTAAGAACAGACCTCTCGAGCCCATGAAGAATGGGCCCAAATGAAAGACTAGACCTCTTTCTTCTTTATTTGAGAACAAGAATACAAAAAACCCTCGACCAGCAACAAAGAGAGAGACCCGTCCTTGTAGAAGAGGGTTCCAATGTTCTGCAATCTAGATCTCCACCGCCTTAGGGCTGGGCCACAACCCTGTGAACTTACCAATGAGGGCTTGGTCAGAGAGGATGAGAGATTTATGGCATGGATCCATAGGAGAGAGCTCCAGAGAAGGGATTCCGTCCATCTTTTTCATGAACTTGGATGAAGAATGAGAAGCTACCTGAGGAGCGGCAGCTTGAACAAGGGCCTTGAAGGTGGCTAGTTGGGCATGAGAGCCCATTTCCTGAGAGAACTCCATGCTGAAACCACGAGAAGAAATGGCAGCAACCCCACGTCGAGGCAAGAGGAGGGGCAGCAGCCAGCGATCCAGCCAAAGGTCGGCTCTGCGTAGCAAGCGAGGCAGTGGCTAGGGAAACCCTAGACATGGTTCAGGAGTCGCTCTGCCATTCCACTCTTGGAGAATATTGTTCCTAATATGAATTGAATATGTGTTATGTTATCAAAATTTATGTTTCGATTTACATTACGTGATAGTACCTGAATTTAGATTACTTGACTGTACCTATGTGTTAACCAACATAGTGGCCGCTTTAACTATAGTTCCTGAAAGCCCTAAATGACTTGATTTTGAGTTTAATTTATAGAAAATGGTTTGAATACTACTGAATTGCTCTCAACATGCACTATGCATAATTCATTAAAAATTTATTACATATTTCATGGAAAATATCTTTAAACAAGACCATTGAAGTTTCAAAGGTAGATGGAAAAAAACATTCTCATACCATGCTAAACATTTGTTTTGCACATTTTACCAATGTGTAAATGGATGATCCACTAGCATGTTAAGTAATTGTTTGAGTCTAATGATATGCGAGTTTCAAAGAATGATACAGAACAAAATGGAATGCTAAATTTAGAAGATTGAATTATGTGGATTGTCTTTTAATTATAATAAGAAGTAATATAGAATACATAAGACTAACTTAATATGGTAATGGATTTTAAATTAGTAATGTATTAACTCTGATTTATTATGGTCATTAATTGCATTTATTGGTTTCAACAGATTTTTTGTATATATATATATATATATATATATATATATATATATCATATCTTTTATTTTTTATTTATCTTTAGATTTTTGGTGAGAGTTCAAGTAATTAGCACAACTATAAGTAAGGTGGCCAGGAAGCCAACTACTTGGTATTGTGGAGATAAACAAAGACTAAAATTTATAACTTTATATTAAAATAATAATAGTTTGATATTTATCCATTATTCATACCATAAGAGATAGTTATAATTACCGATTTAAAACAAGAACCTATATAAAATTGATATGAAACTACCCACTACTTAACTGAAGCTTACTTAAATCTTAATCAGGATGCATTTAAGCATAACAAGATAGGAAGTCCAAGTGGTAGATCCATAATAGTTAAGCGAAGTGAGATGTCTTTATGCACAAAATGAAGTGCATGCCCTTTAACAAAGAGCCTTAAATTTGTCCATTGGGTTGGGCACATAGAGGTGGGAATTTAGTGCAACTAGTTCTAGTTTGATTTTTAACACATCCTTGTTTGGGGTTTTACATTAGAATCACAAAGAATTTTCATTACTAAAAATATTTACTTGTATCCATTGAATGGGGTCATAGAGCCGTGGGAGTTGCTACTAGTCCAAGTTTGATTTCATTACATTCTTTTATGGGTTTTACATGAAAATATCAAAGCATGGTCTTTGAAAAAAGAAAAAAGAAAAAAAAAACCTTAACTTTTGCCATAACCTTTAAAGTCACACAGCCATGGGAATTTACAATATTTAGGCCAAGTTTGATTATCATGTAAATACTGTATAAACTTTTATATGAGAATCTCAAAGCAAGCCCTTTAATTAAGAGAATTTACTACATTTAGCCCAAGTGGTGAGAGTGTAGCTAGTTTCTTATAATTATCCCAAGTGAGATTAGACTGCAGTGAGAGTTTACTATAATTATCCCAAGTTTTATTTTCATCCCAAAATTCAACACTAAAATGTTCTTACGGACAGGTATCTATTTATGAAAAAAGTTATTAATGATAGATAAAAATTTAAGAAAAACTTTCATTCAAAATGAATGTTAAACCTCAAAACTTAAAGAAAAAAAATAGTATGACAGTTAAGATTCAGATAAAATTCCAATAGTGCTGATTCACCCCTTTATGTATATATTTTAGTATGGAAATTTATTAGCAATGGGAGACACGGCATTTACCTCTTCATCTTTTTGGATTAATTTGACCTGCATTTTTCTGCACGTTTATGGATTAATTTGAACTGACATTTCTTAATAAATTTAGATAAAATAAAATATTAGAAACGGAAGACTGGACGTTCACCTTTTTACATATATATTTTAGCATCTCTATATGTTTATGGATTAATTTGAACTGGCAAAATCAAATATTAGGACTGGAATAACGGACATTCATGGAAATGTTTATGGATTAAATTGGCTCAGCATTCCTATGGAAATGTTTATGGATTAATTATGTTTTATTAATTTTAAGAGAATAAACTTGCAAGGTTTATATTTTTTTTCAATATTAATAGTTTACTAAGAAAATGATTTAACAAAAAAGAAACCTTTATAGAAAAAAGATAAATTTTAAAAAATTAGACGTTCGATGCGATTATATTTATGAAATTAAATATTACTTGATACATATAAATAAAGATTCAAATTTACTAAATAATCAAACAATGATATGACCTTAATCTGATCCCGTGCATCAATTTGGAAGTACAAGTGAACAGTGTGTCAATTTAGGAGTAGCACTGAATGACTATATATATATATATATATATATATATATATATTATTTTATATAAAATTATATTAACAATAATGTTTAATAAGATTTATATTTATATTAATAATGTTTAATTATGATTAATATTTAGTATTTATATTGATATTTAATATTAATAATAATATTTAGTATTTATATATTAATGTATTAAAGTGCAATATTATTATAATAATATGGTAAATAGAAATATATATTATTCAATAATTTAATGTAATAAAAATGTAATATAAGAGAAGTGTATAAGTGTTTTATGGAGATTGATTTTATAGCATTTATTCAAAATTAGAAAAGGGTGAGAATTATGAATATAGAACCAACAGTATAAAAAGAAAAAAAATATAAAAAAATATTTGATAGTTGATAAATGGATAACATGAAGAATGTGAGTGATAACATGTAGTTAGGCATAGATAACCTCACACTTAAACTTGTTTAGCTAATAAAAAATAATTTCCAAAATGTCTTCTATTCTATAACTATCTCTTAACCACAAACTAAGTAAGTATGATAATTTTAGTATAAGTAAAATATATTATAAGTCTCTATAATATAAAGCTTAGAATTTAGAGCTTCACTAAATGTGAGTTCTTAAATTATTTAATTTTTTATTATTAATACTAGTATTATTTAAAATATATTGTTTTTATTTTATAATTAATATATATATAATTTGATTAATATATTTAAATATTATAAATAAAATAAATTTTCTTTAGATTGTTAAAAATATGTCTACTAAAATTCAATACCATTAAAAACCAAATAATACAACCATATTAAAAGTTTATGTGCCAAAAGCTGAATGCTATCTCAAGTTAACAAAATGATATCTGAGTTAACGATTAACTTCACAAAATTCAAAATAGAGTTAACAAACCCTAACGGATCCATGAACCAAAGTTAACAAACCCTAACGGATCCATGAACCCTTTGGTATGATGGGTTGTCAATTCATATTTATATTGAAGTTTGAGATTGAATGGACACAAAGAAAATAATAGGCTTTGTTGAAAGGGAATTGCGTAACAACCTTGTTGAAAAGGAAATTACTGTGTTTTCATGAATCCTGTGAGAAACTCTGGCTTTGTTTCAGGGGGGAATCAATATCCAGAAGGTGGAGATCATATGCATAACTGGAGACGGCTACCGCTTCTACCTCAAGGGCAACCGTTTCAACCACTACAACAATGTAAAGTATTCAATATAACATGTTTCTTGGGAAGTGTTGTGTAATGATTTTTTTTGTTTTTAAATCTATACATACAAAGCAACAAATCCATTTATTCTCTTTTGTATGCAGATCCATCCGAGCTTCAAGTACACACAATACCAATTCCTTCACCAGAGGAGACAAGTGTTGGAGGTCGAGTTCTAGGTCATGTTAATGGCCATGGTCAGTACAATAATATGGCAGGGGTATTTCCTGGTCACTACAATAATATAGCAGGGGTATTTCCTGGACCAAGAAATATTCCTCCTCGTGCTCCTTACAATAATAGCTCATGTCGACCCAGACTAAGAATTCCTCCTCGTCATGAGGCAGAAACTCAGCATCAGGAGCCACAAAATCCAGAAACTCATCAGCAACAGGAGGCAAAAATTCCAGAAAGTCATCAACAAGAGCATGTAGAAGCTCCAGCGACAAATAGGGTTGTTCTTACCCCAGAAATAACGAAAATCCCACTGAAAAGGATGATAACGGACGTGGTGGAATACTGGTTTACACCAGAAAATCTAATTCGAGATGATTATCTAAAAGCGCGAATGGATAAAGAAGGCTGGGTTCCGATTTCATTCATTAACACTTTTCCTGGAGTGAGTATTATAACTAATTACATTTCCATACATAGTCACCATTTAAATGAAAAATCAAATGCTAATTTGACATACATGCTTGCGTGCAGCTGCAAGCAATGAATATAGAACCCTCTGTAGTGGCTGAGAACATGCGAGATTCATTGCAAGCTGAAGTTCGGGTATGCATGTATACTTTTATTTAATTTATACTCCTTTTTCATGTTATATAAATTATGTTAAGAACTGTTATATTATTATTTTAACAGATGGAAGATCTGATGATAAGAAAGCGTGGCTCTTGATTCAATTATCTGCCTCAGCCTCCATAATAAGTTGTGTACTTCTATCTGGCTCAACTATCTGCGCTAGCCTCCATAAGTTTTATACTTCTACTATCTGGTTCAACTATCTCAGTTTTATAAGTTTTATACCTCAGCCTCCATATGGAGAGAATATGAGTTAAATAAGTGATGAAGTAGCTGATGCTAAGTTGCTTCACTCCACATGATTGGTCCCTAATTTTTCTTGAAGGTTGTGTATTTTCAAACCGCCTGGAAAAAGAAGCCCGTGGAAAAAGAAGCAAAGCCAAGGATTGAGATGCTACAGCACGCCTGTTTTTTTGTTTTTTTCTAATTGCTCTCATTGCGCGCAATCCATAACATTGAGAGTAGTAAGAATCGAACTATAATGTACTGTTTGAGCTCGCAGATTTCCACCTTTGATTGGCCTCAAATATTCTGCATAGATATTGCTCAAATTATGCAATGGGGAATGTTTATGATAGTGTTAAGAAAGAGCTTCAATTCAATTTTTTTTATGGTTTACTCTTTTGTTTTTAAAGATGGTATCAAACTTAAATTGAATATAATATGATATAATAGATAAAAGCATCAATAACATATGATATGATTGATAAAAGCATATATAACAGAGGATTTAAATTGCATATGACATGACTTTAGCTAGATGAAATAAGTTAGAATGGTTAATTGTTAAAGTTTTAGTTAAGATAACAATATATGAATCAATTAAATATGATTAAAGTTTTATTTTTAGTAGCATAACTTGTCAACTTCTCTAAATTTATTTTAATAATTGTATGGTTAATAACAGTCATTAGAGTTGAAGTTAAGCTAATAGTTGTAAAATATTTGGAGTTAAACTAATATTTAATCAATATAAGAGTGATTCCAGTTGAAGTTAAACTGATTAGAGCTGAAGTTAAACTAATAATTGTAGAATCATTGGACTTAAATTAATAGTTGTATGTAATAGTTAATTTAAAAGTTAATATATTGGCAATTCCAATTCAAGTAAAAGTCATGATTGGAGTTGAAGTTGAGCTAATAGTTGTATCATCAATGTATTTAAGCTAATAATTGAATAGTTGTATCTATTAATTCAATAGTTGAAGCTGAAGTTTGATTTTTCCAAGTATCACGAATTGTAAGTTAATTAAGCTATTTTTTTTGTAAATTGTTCATTATGAGTTAGAATAAACTCCTTTAAAAAGAATTGAAAACCTAATTATATCTATATGGAAAACCTAAACATGTAATATGAACTGTATATTATTGTCCAACTATGTCTAACTACGAGATGCCACGGTTTATTAGGAGTTTGTTTTATTAAGAGTTTGTTTTATTAAGAGTTCGACTCTTCCATGAGTCACATTAGCTAGACTCATAGATTCCAAATGAAGTTCGACTAAGCCTTAAGTGATTAGAGTTGACGTTAAGCTAATAGTTGTGGAATCATTGGAGTTAAACTAATAGTGTATCTAATACTTAAGCTAATAGTTATCCAATATAACTGTGATTAGAGTTGAAGTTAAGCTAATAATTATCCAATGTAATTGTGATTAGAGTTGAAGTTAAGCTAATAGGTATCCAATATCACTATGATTAGAGTTGACGTTAAGCTAATAGTTTAGTTCTAGAATCATTGGACTTAAACTAATACTTGTATCTAATAATCGATAGAGTTAAGCACTTGTATCTAATAATAGATAGAGTTAAGCTCCTAGTTGTATCTGATAATCAAATAGTTGATGATTAATTTTAATTTTTACAACTATCACTAAGTGTACTTATCACATCTTAATTAAGCTATTTTTCCTTTTTTTGAAATTATTAATGATTTTTTGAATGACAACCATAAAATCAATCTAGACAATACATTTGTCTCATTCTCGTTTAATCTTGGAGGACACCCATAAAATCAATCTAGACAATACACTTCTCTCACTCTAGTCTGTAGATGAAAAAGCATATATAATAGTCCACTCCAAAATTCTAACATATATACACTTCTGCCTAAAAATAATTCACTAACTAAGCCAAATCCATATAATAATAACAAGTTAAATTACATATAAAAATGTGTGTTCATTCAATACATAGACATATATTACAACAAATTAATCTCTCTTAATAGGTATCAGCAGCCACTCGGATTCCCAAAAAAGACAAATATAGAAGCCGCCTCCTTCTGAGCGTCCTCTTTCTCCTTCTCAGGATCCTTTTTCTCTTCCTTGTGTGCGAGATACACAGAATCTACATCTCAAACCGCAGTTAGCTTTCCTTCTTCCATGTTCACTTCAATAGAATCCACTGTATCATATAAAAAATGGATAGGAAATGTTATGGCTATATCTAATGCCATAAAGGTCATGAAGATTCTTGCCTGTTCAACCTGCAAGAGATAAGACGGTTAACCTAACCGTCTACAGCTCTTGCTGTAGTCAATATTAAACACCGTTGCCAATTGCTGAGATGCGCTTATGCACGCTCAGATTCTAAAGTATGACGATAATATATGGAGTACTACCTTACAATAAAACATTGACAACTGAAAAACAAATAATTGTTTTATAGCTAACTTTTTCACTATGTGCTTTATAGGTAACATATCTTGGTTTATTATTTTGATTGTAATGGTTTACATGCATTTGAGATCACCATGACGATAATAATAATAGCAATACTATCTTTTTATATACCCTTGGTTTTATCTCATTTGACAACTTTAGTGTCTCTCCACTTTATATATAAACCTATCATATAATATCTCTTAGGATGGTTTACATTCATTGATACTAGCCATCACCATGATGATGATAGTAAGGATAGCCTTTTGATATACCCTTGGTTGCATCTCGTTTGACAACTTTAGTGTTTGTGTAATGTATCGAAGCTTTTATTAGTAAGGGTAGCCTTTTAATATACCCTTGGTTGCATCTCGTTTGACAACTTTAGTGTTTGTGTAATGTATCGAAGCTTTTATTTAATAATTTTTTAGGAACATTTAAGTAAAATAGTGGTAAAATATCTATTATGAGAAGATTTTATGACTTAAATTGCTTGTTTGAATAACTTATTATGTGTCCATTCATATTATGTAAATAATATAAATATGTTAAATATGGATTTCTAGTGTGGTGCTCAAGGCCAAGGCTTCACTAGTGAATGGCATAGGCATGCATAATGTGGATATATCTATTGGGCCATATGGTTGGCTTGTCATGATGACTCAAGTTATGTAAATATATACTGAAAAAAAATATAAATTTTGAAGTTGGATGTGTACATAATCAATGAATAGGGGCTATGGTTCAACTAGAGGTAAAGAGGAAAGTGGGTTCGAATGGGAGAGTTACCATAGGATGTCATGTGTCTGCCTTAGAAATCATTTAATTCTTCCTTGTACCTTGATGTAGGAAATTCCCTCGCTTGACTTGTATTTCAATCATTAAATTTCTCCACAAGGCTTGTGAGAAAGTTCTCTTTTACAGTTATGGAAGAGTGGAGGAGGATCTACTTTTCAGACTTTGTAATAATAATTTTCCGTTAGGATCATAAGTAATTTCAATTGTAATATCATCCATCCTTGTATCTCCATTGGATCTACCATTTGAGATGAGTGGAGACACTCTACAGAGAAAAGGGAACAAAACCCTAAACATAGAGAGAACATGAGACCACAAGAAACCAAGACCAAATCATGTCAGAGGTACTTGCAGAGTGTTAGAAATAGAATGGAACCAGGTTTTTTAGGTGAGCATAGAGGTCTCTCATAGTAGGAACTTTACCCTAATATTTACTACTCGTGAGATGCTTGAGAAGCCATGCTCTTGAGATGCTTAAGAATATATGTTCATGAGATGCTTAAGAAGCATGAAGGCATGGAAAAGGAATTAATTTTTACAACACTTTGTTAGAGGAGCAACAAGGAAATATGGAGGAAGCCAACAAAAAAATCACAATAATATCCCAAGATTGGTGACTGCAAACTAGAATGAAAACATTCTCAAAGACATATCCCTTGAGGAGGTGGAGCATGCTTCCATGGAGATGACCCGAGGAAAATCTCTCACGATAGATGGTTTCACCATTGACTTCTATCATTACCTTTGTCCCATCATTAAAAAAGATTTTTCGAAGGTGGTTGAGGAATCTTGAAACCAATTAGATGTTCTATTAGCCTTGGTATCAACATTCATTACCCATACCCCTAAGGAATACATTCAAAAATATTCCTAATAAGTTTCAACATATTTCTTGATGCATAGTCATATATAAGATTATTACCAAGGTTATTGCCAATAGACTTAAACCACTTTTTCCTTCCCTTATTTTAAAGAAATCATCAAGTTTTGTGTAGGTAAGTCCAATATTGGATGGCATGATGTTAGCACATGAGACCATACATTCTCTAAAAATCACCAAGAAAGTGGGAAAGATGGTGAAAGTGGATATGTTTAAGTCCTTTGACAAAATCAATTGGAAATACATCTATCACTTGTTGTGAGCTTCTGGTTTCTTTAAATAATGGACACACATGGTTTTGTCCCTTACATAATTATCTTTTTTTTTTCATTTTGGATAACAACTCTCCCCCTCAAACGTTTGCTCCTTGTTCGTACATGAAATAAGGAGCTCTTATTAATTCCTAATGGTAGAAATTTTAGGATGCTCCTCAAACGAAGATGTCATCAAAGGAAAAATAAAATATATTAAGGTCCATGCTGATGATCTAAAATCTTCCCTGTAATGCACTGGAAATTAATAATTTATTATTAATTCTCCTGAAAATTACTTTAATTATTATTTTTATTATTTTATTAATTTTGGCAAAAAGCAAAAAATGAAATATTTTGTAATAAATCATTTTTATTTGATAAATATATTGAAGGAAGGACAAAAGTTGAAATAGTTGTTAAAGAGTGTTTGCTGACCAACAAGAGGAAAAGATAAGTGGTTGAAGCCAGTGAGCGAGAACTCAAGATGCAAGAGGCATCATCCTCAAAAATCAAGTCAGAACTCCTAGTTGAGTGCTAAAGAGCCACAGGCTCATAAATGACCAAATCCTAGGAAAAATACTATATATTAGTATTTCCATGAGCAATAGGAGGCTAACATTGGATGTGGATTGAATCTTAGAATGCAAGAGATGGCACATTGAAGTTTTTTTCTCTTGTGGTTCAATGAACAGGATCGGGGGTTCTAGAGCAAGTAACTTGGCTGCTGTGGGAGTTGGTTGGGAGGAACAAATTTTACACTTTTTTTTCCCAGCAATGGTGCTAGGTTCTTATTTTATGTTTTAAATTTACAGTACAATAGTGTATTCCAGATATGAACTGGTTAATTTAAAACCTAGTATGCATCGATTAATCTAGTTTATTTATCAAGTTCCTATTCAGTTATGTTGACTATAAAATGTTAAAGCATTGCTAGGAAAGTTTCTTAGATCGGGAATCCAAACCTAAGTTAGGATTTTCTTTTATGGATTATATGCTCGAAATCGAAATTTAATGGATATGCATCGAACTGTATCAAATTCTTTCCTATGCGACAAATTTTAGTAATGCATTTCTGCACTCTTTACCTATATTATTTCTTAGTCTGTAAATTGAAACTAATATTAAGTGGAATATCTAGATCCTCTAATCATGAACTAGTATAAATCTATTTACCTCACGTTTAAACAAAGTAAGGATTATATATCCTATATTTATCAAGATTATATATATACCGACAAATTATAACTGAGTTCCTTACATATATAGAATTACTTTAGAATGCAATCATAAGGATTTATTAATGTATAGAGTAAATCTGTTACAATTAAATAATATGAAGAACATTATGACTACAATACAGTATTTATATAATTTGTATGAATCCAAATTATTATTTATTTAAATAATAAACGTAATAAAACTGTATATCAATCTTTTACAAAAAGATTATATTTATATAGATACTAGAAACCAAATATATTCGGATCAACGAACCAAGCTAAATAAACATCTACATTTTAAACACATATAAATTATGAACTAATCCCTTAAGGATCCATAATCTAAGAATAAACCTTCAATTACAATCGCAGAGCAATTCCTTTACAGAATATAGGACAACAACCACCACCTACAGGAAAATATCGATAAGATCTAATAATCTATTGAAAATCCTTCACAGATCTACTAGTTAACAACTTAAAGAATCCACTGTCTCTTTATAAAAAAAAATTGTACAAGTAAATTTTCCTTTTAAGGATATACATTAAAACCAACATAAAGGCAATTGAATATTAATGTCCATATTGAAATTTCAAAACACAACTACTAAGAAAATCTTCATTTCCCCAAGGACCGACATCAAAGCCATCACCGATGGAAGCCCAGTCTTTTAAAGAAAGTCTTTTACTTCACAAGTAATCACTGACCCTACAGGCCGTATTAAATTTCAACTAATGTGAAGTAAGTTAAATAATGGTTGTAATACCATCTAATGGCTACCATTAAATATGCAGAGTCCAAACACTTAAAACAATATTCAATCGTCTCCACTATTAATTATCAAATGAAGGACACATTATAACATCCAAACTAACCTCTATGATCATGGTCGTAAGACCATTGAAGATGGAAAGCAACGATTTTAAAAATGAACAGTATAGAATATTAAACACAAAGAAAAACACATAATGGAATCCAACAGTTCCAAAGACCAAGCATCACTTATTATTATTCAAATCACATAAAGTGGTTGTAAAACCATCTCAGATAGCTTCCAAATTATTTAAAAACTAGCATTAAAAACCAACGTCAAAAACAACAAGAGAATGGGGGTAAGTCCATTCCAGATGGCACCCAAACCCTATCAAGAAAAATTAAGAACATTACAGAGCATATAATCACATTGCTGTTGCAATGGATACAAAGTCAATTCAAGGTAAACCCTAAGGATTTTACAAAAACATGCAATCAATTTTGAGAACTAATCTTAAAAACGGTTGTGGATACCACTCTTACCCAGCGTGACCTGCAACCACGAGTATGGTTTGGTAAATATGCTTTTTTGAAAAGTGTAAACAATAACAAGATTTTTAATTAAGGGTCGAACCAGGATTACCTGGGCATTTAGAAACGCAGGCCTGGGAGGAGGTGATCCTATCACCTCCCTCTTCAGTGCCTTCAACCTGCACATTTCATGTTACACTCAGAAACAGAAATGATATAAACAAAAAAAATTGAGGAATTTTCAGTTTGAACCCTTACCTTGGCAGTTTTGTAGAGAGGGCCACGGGTCCAATCCCATGAAGTACCCTTATCCCTTTTATTCCTGTAAACACAAACAATAGCTCTGTCAGTACAATAATTTTACCAAATAAATTGCAGAGAACAAGTTTATGAAATGTCTCTTACCTATGAAGACAAAATTTACGGTCGGAGTGTTGACAAGCTTTGTCGAAGTAGAATATTTTCAATGCAAACTCCAGGAAAAGTATTGTACGCCCAGTAGCACCTTGAAAAGGTTAAATACCACACCAATTAACCCAGTTCTAATCCAAAAACCCTCACTTCCTAAATTTTCCACTAGGAAAAGCTTCAGCTCTCACCACCTTCACAAAACCAAAAAACTCGAAACATTTCCACCATTAACAGGGAAGATCTTGGCTTTTCCTTCCCACACAAACGAAACCTGTCAAATGAAGGTTCAAATAGTTTCCCCAACACATTAAACCACTGCCTAAGTTTTATTGACTTAACTGACATCAAAGGAACACTATATGACATCAGCATGAGCACACCCATGCCTACCTTTAGTCAAGGATGCCAACTAAGCCTTCTCCTTCATTTGGGGAGGCTAACTGGAGCACTCTAGGGGTGATTCGAGTGTCATAAATGCACTTAATTGATAAATAATGGTTACAATGAGTTAAACAGAGCAGTGAAGGTGCCTCCTTTCATTAAATTGATTATTTAATTAATATTTAATGAACTGGAGTCAATAGGGGCGCCTCCAACCACTTTTGATGGTCAGTTAGACTTCATTTAACCTCATTGGGGTTCATTGGAGTTATTGATGCACTACCACTTGTTGGTTGGCTTGCAGTGACAGGTGTCTGAGATACTTTTAGTTAGAATCGGTCATTTATTGCACTCTAACTTCAGTTAAGACTCAGCTGAGTCAATTAGGGTTTTCATTAGTGGTTAACTTGAGTGTTCACTGTGGCTTACATTCAGTTAAGCTAGAATCACTCATTCAATTCGAATGACCTCCTTGGGAATTCAAATTGTCTTGGAATTCATGCATCTGGCATGATTATTGTAGTGTATCGTCATTCTTTCATTTTATTATACAAAGCTGCTACTTCCATTGCAGCACCATTTTGCCAATTTTATGAATATTTGTCTGAATTCTTTGTGATGCTGTGTTTTCAGTTCCTATACCACTGTGACAAATTAATATCGTATCAGATCTCACGGCTGGACAAAGCTCAGATCTCTCAAAAACAAGGTTTTTAACAAATCTTGCATGAAAAATTGAGCAAAAGCGCAAAATTCCAGCACTGCATTAGAAACCAAGGCTTACCACTTAATACCCCAAGTAAAGGAATTATTGATCAAGCTTGCTTGATCAATTATGCTGGGTGTGATGAAAGCCTAAAATGTGTAGGCTGTCTGACCTTACGGTGCCCCTTTTGTTGTGATTTGCAGATTTTAAGAGGTACAACTTCGAATGGACTCATAAGTCCCTCTTCTCACCCCATTCACAAGCTATTCAGAAATGGAAGTTGAAGATGATTGCATCTCTAAAGATAAAAGGTATCTATGAGGTGTCTATTGGACTTGGAAAAGATTCTTATGAGAATGAGAATGACTAACTAAATGACAGTGATAGATATTTTGGAGCAATATGTCTCGCCCTTTCTCCTAGGTTGTGTTACCTTATTGGTTTTGCTAAATACCTAAAGGATCTCTGGACAAAATTGGATAGAACCTTTGGAAAGAACAATGAGGATCATAATAACAATTTTGATATCACATCCAACACCACAAGAGTTCTTTACTCAAAATTCTCGTCCTCTACTCTCTCTAATGAAGTTGTTTAAGATGAAGAAGAAGCAGAATCGTCTACACAGTCAATTTGAATTGAAGAAAGTCTCCTTGCAGTGACTCCTTCTCCTGATGCTCCGAATGTTTATGAGATATTAGATA
This sequence comes from Pseudotsuga menziesii, assembly GCA_001517045.1. Lineage (NCBI taxonomy): Eukaryota > Viridiplantae > Streptophyta > Pinopsida > Pinales > Pinaceae > Pseudotsuga > Pseudotsuga menziesii. The sequence continues at coordinate 72,414 of LPNX010045202.1, forward strand.
CCTCATCTCCTCATATGGATTAAACAGAAGAAGACATTCAAATATCTAAAATTGAACAAAAATACTGCTGCACTTCCATGCAAACATTCACCACTGATTTTCCTTTGAATTCTGTGCAAAATTTTCCAGTAATTGCTTCCGAAAGTGAAGAGAAATTTGATTTTTCTCCCTCTAATGTTGCTGCTGGTGTGAAAATATGAAATAACTTGGATATTTTGGAAAAAATATCATATTAAAAAAGTGATCAATTTGCTCCCTGTGATCTATATCTTCCAGCAAATTCCTGCAGAATTGCATGCACCAAAATTCAGAATTTTGAAGAAAAAGACAACTGTGCATCCACCGTCTCGGTTGACCATACTTTTGGATCTGATATGAACCTTATTGGATCTGATATGATATTATTTGGATATGATCTGATATTTCTTGGTTCAAAATTTCAGGTTCATAAATCTTCAGTATTGCTTGTAGCTGTTCTCATTAACAGTGTGAAGAAACAAGTACCGCAAGTCTCCTTCGAAACTGTTGCTGGGGATTTGATTTCATTTCACAGCTTTGGATCTGTTGTGAACCTATTTGGATCTAATTTAATTTCTTATCTGATATTATTTGGTTCTAATTTTAAAATCCAAGAGCTTTCAGTACTTCTTGAAGCTGCTCTCACCAATTTCGGTGTGAAAAATCAAGTACTACAATTCTTCTTCAAATTTGTTACTGGGGATTTGGTGTTAGTTTCCTCTTATGACGTGGATGATATTTTATTTTTTGAATAATTATCTATTTCTGAAGCTATATCATATTATGGAGCTCAAGTATTCGCTCTCTACAGTCCCAGGAATTCTCTACCTTTAGTCACATGCTCATCTCCTCACAGAACTAGTAAAGAGGAAGACATTATGCATCCGCTTGGACACTTGCACCTAAGAGTTGGGGCTGATTTTACCACTCATGGTTTGTTGTTCAAGGCTGCAACATATAAATTTCTTGAGTGTTCCACACATGGTTCCAATCCTCAAACATGTTTTCTCTCTTATCAGTTGATTTCAGTTGCTCTACATGGGTCCAATTTTCATCCTACAGCTATCTATGTTCCTGATTCATTTGAGCGCATTCTTAAATTTCCAAAGAGGAATATTCCTCCAGAAATATTCATTTATTTTGGATTCATAGGTTCACATGCACAGTCTCAGGATGCTACTGCATAGAAGAACCAAAAATTTCTTGATTTACTGCTTAGTTTCAGGGGGGGTATTTTTCCCATGAGGTTTTTCCTGTTTCCTTGGTTATATTAAGTAGTTACTTTATTGTACAGGGTGACATATGGCCTTTGTTATTGGGGCCCTAGCATTCTTATGCACTTTATGTTTTCTAATTCTCTTGAGTATAGCTTAAGGGGGGGTGTTGGAGACATTTACCACCATACACACTCATTTTGGTCAATTTGGCCTAGCTAAACCACTATCCTAAGTTTTATTGACTTAATTGACATCAGAGGAGAACTGTATGACATCAGCATGAGGACACCCATGCCTACCTTCATTCAAGGAGGCCAACTAAGCCTTCTCCTTCATTCAAGGAGGCTAACTGGAGCACTCCGAGGGTGAACTGAGTGTCATAAATGCACTTAACTGATAACTGATGGTTACAATCAGTTAAACAGAGCAGTGAAGATGCCTCATTTCATTAAATTGATTATTTAATTAATATTTAATGAACTGGAGTCAACAAGGGTGCCTCCAACCACTTATGATGGTTAGTTAGACTTCAGTTAACCTCATCAGGGTTCATTGGAGTTATTGATGCGCTACCACTTGTTGGCTGGCTTGCAGTGACATGTGTCTGAGCTACTTTCAATTAGACTCGGTCATTTATTGCACTCTGAATTCAGTTAGGACTCAATTGATTCAATTAGGGTTTTGATCAGTGGTTAACTTGAGTGTTCACTGTGGCTTACATTCAGTTAAGCTAGACTCACTCATTCAATTCGAATGACCTCCTTGGGAATTTTAATTCTCTTGGAATTCATGCATGTGGTATGATTATTGTATTGTATCATCATTCTTTCATTTGATTATACAGAGCTCCTACTTCCATTGCAGCACCATTTTGCCAATTTTATGCATATTTGTCTGAATTCTTTGTGAGACTGTGTTTTCAGTTCACAAATTAATATTGGTTGCGCTCTCAACTTACAGTTAGGACACGCCCTTTATTTCCAAAGTCAACCAAGGACATGCATAATTAACTCACGGCCGAAAACTTTTTTGGATTAATCATTACATAATGAGTAATTAAATGTAACTATGCAATATAACCCAACTTTCAACCTTTTAACATATCATAGGAACCTTGGCATAAATTACATATAATTCCAAACCTTTTATTCATGCCAAGAACCATAATACATCACAAACCATGGTATAAATCAAACATGCCAATAGCCATAACTTATTGTGAACCTTGGGGTAGGGTATGCCATAACCAAAATTTTAATAGAATGTCAAACAAAACGTTGTAATTATAAACCTTAAAACTTTGTTTTATTATTAACAATGGTATACCATATGGGTGGTACCATATGCCATTACAAACCCTAAGCCTTTGCGCTTAAGGGGAATGTCACAACACACCATATCTTAGGCTATGGTAAGGCCTATGGCCTTTGAATAATATTTAACCAACTAATTACATAAGGGTTGGGGCCAAGACTATGGATAGTCTCCCAAGCCCTAGGGAAAGTAAGACCCCCAAAAAATTAGTCAAAATAAAAACAAGTAAACTAAGAACATCACCTGTATAGGCATGGATGAATGTTTTGAAAGGAGGTAGCCATTGCCTCAACCAACAAATCATGTAATAACAAACATCATAAATATATTAAAACTTGCAGAAGTAAAATATGAGAAATCTGCTAGTAAGTTACAATAAATCAATGCATGTATTTTTTTTCTTTATTTTACGATTTTGAGGTGGGTTACACTTCCACCTTCCAGTCATGGATGACACAATGTTGATGGAGGTTACTATGGTCAAATCAGTAAAATGCATCCAAGTGGTCCTAAAGTTATTTATTTTCACATCCAGCATTTCCATTAAATAAGATAAGTGTGAATTATTCCTTTTTAACATTCCTTTGGCTATTTAAGACCAAATTTCAAAATTTTTGGGTTTCTAGAGGAGATCCTTTCAATAAAAATACCTTGGATTTCCTTTAATTTATCCAACACCTACCGTTATCATTCCTAGGAAACTTTGCTTTCTAAAATCGACAAAAGAGTCTTAAGTTGGAAATTCAAGTCATTAAATCTAGTAGCGAGATTTCCTCTTCTAAAATCTATTCTACACAACATACCCGTATATCTCTTTTTAGTCCTAGAATCCCAACAAAAAATTGTAACGACATTTAGGAATATTCAATGCTTTGTTATGGAAAGGAAGCAAAAGACACCATAAATGGGATTGGTAGCTTCATCAGAGGTTTGTCAACTAAAAAAACTTGGTGCATTGGGAATTAGGGATATAATTGTAGTGTCACATACCCATAAAATCCATAAATATTTTTTTTACTTTATTATATTATTATTTGTTGTAACATGTAATGTTGGTCATAACATCTTATAACTGTCACCACATATATTTATGCATGTAAGTTTAATTTGAATTGTTTCTACGCTTGTTTGACAGGTTAATTCCTTCGTGGAACCACCTTCAAGTCATGATGACCTTCTCGCAGTCTTCTTGAGGTGATGTTCTTAGTCCTTTAAGTTTATTTTTAATGTTTTGGGTGTTAGTACCTAAGCCTAAATCTACAACTTAGTCCTAGCTACCATTAAGGTGTTAGAAAACAAGACCGCAAAGCAATAACAGCTATACAGTTAAATCATAAACAAGATGCAAAACACATTAAAAACATTACAGAGAGACATAGATATAACGTGGTTCACCCTAACAATGGGATACGTCCACAAAGAAATTGCCAGTCCTTTTATTACAGTCCAGAAAGGTGAAGGGATAAAACCTACAGCAAAACCGCTGCACTTCCTCTTCACACTCTCACAGTCTCTCTTCCAATACAAAATAATACCATACACAGTCATGTTAGAATGCTTTATTTTATAGGGGAAATAACATGGGAAAATACTACAGTTAATCCAATACCATGGGTCCACAAAAATGTTTCCCAACACACATCCCAAAGAAATTTCTCGGCGGCTCCACCCTCAAACCCCCATTTCTCGGGGGTGCTGCCCCCGAACCCCCATGTCTCAGGGGCGCTGCCCCCGTACCCCCTTTTTCAGGGCACTGCCCTGAACCCCAAGGGAGGGGGAATGAGTGTACAGTACACTTGGGGTACAAACACAACTGAATAATATCTCCAGATCTAGAAGATTAGGCTCCACAACCAACAATCTCCCACTTGGAGACTGATCACAGCAACTCCACCGCTACTGCACTTCCTGGACTATGCTCTGGACCTTGGACTTGGAATATTTCTTATTTTCACCTTCATGATTCAAGGCCAATAGAAACCAAGCAGGAACTTAGTTTCTCTTTGGTTACTCCCTTTGTCAACATGTCTGAAGGATTCTGGCTAGTATGTATCTTTTCCAGTTTTAACAGTTCTTCATCTAGAACAAATCTTATGAAGTGGTACTTGAGTTGTATATGTTTAGTCCTTGAATGAAAGGATGAGTTCTTTGCAATATGAATGGCACTCTGACTGTCGTTGTACAACCTACTATTCTCCTACTTCTTACCCAATTCTTCCATGAACCTCTGCAACCAAATCATCTCCTTACTAGCCTCTGTAGCAGCAACATACTCTGCTTCCGTTGTTGAAAGTGAAACAACATGTTGCAGTTTTGAAATACAACTTACTGTTGTTCCACCCATAGTAAACACATACCCTTTGGTGCTCCTCCTGCTGTCTTTATCGCTAGCCATATCTGCATCAACATATCCCTATAGAATAGTGTCTGAACCTCCAAAACATAATGCATGTGAAGTGGTACCTCTCAAATACCTAAGAATCCACTATACTGCTTTCCAATGCTCTTTACCTAGATTATTCATATACCTGCTCATAACTCCCACTGCATGTGCAATATCTGGTCTTGTGAATACATCAAGCTTCCAACCATTGATGAATATCGAATCTTGGACATGTAATCTATCTATTCTTGTGTCTCTAGACACATATCCTCAGTTACTTTGAAATGGATAGCCAAAGGTGTACTGACTGGTTTTGCATTTTGCATTCTAAACCTCTGCAACACCTTTTCTATGTACTCACCTTGAGCCAACGTCAATTTGCAATTTTTCCTGTCTCTTGTTATTCTCATACCAAGGATTTGCTTTGTAGCACCCAAATCCTTCATCGCAAATGATTTAGCTAGTTTTCTTTTGAGCACATTTATATCCTGCATGTTAGAGCCTGCAACAAGCCTGTCATCCACATACAATAACAAGATAATATATCTTCCCTTATCTAGCCTCTTCAAATAAACACAGTGGTCAGAATGACATCTATCATAACCTTGTTCCGTCATAAACTTATCAAATTTCAAATACCACTGCCTTGGAGCTTGCTTCAGGCCATACAATCTCTTCTTCAACCTGCAAACCAAATTCTCCTTCCCTTTAACCTCATACCCTTATGGCTGCTGCATATAAATCTCTTCCTCCAAATCCCCATGGAGAAAGGTTGTTTTTACATCTAACTGTTCAAGATGCAAATATTCTACCACCACTAGACTTAAAATAGTTCTAATTGAAGTCATTTTAACAATAGGAGAAAATATTGCATCAAAGTCTATACCTTTCTTTTGTGCAAACCCCTTTAGAACAAGTCTAGCCTTGTACTACTTCTTTCCTCCATCTTCTTCCTTCAACTTGTAAACCCATTTATTCTACAATGCCTTTTTTTCTGCAAGAAACTTAACCAGATCCCAAGTCTGATTTCTAACCAATGAGTCCATCTCCTCATCCATGCCTTGCTCCCACTTCTTTCTAGTTTCTACCTACATTGCTTCTTCATAACATTCTGGTTCACCAGAATCAGTCATCAATAAATAATATAGTGAAGGAGAGAATCGTTCAGGGGGTCTACTTAACCTGGTAGACTTTCTTACAGTTGCAGAAGTTTCAGGTACCTGCTTCTGCTCTTGATTTTATGGTGCCTTTGGAACATCATTTTCTTTGATTTCATCAAGCACTGTGTATTATGTGTTTTCCTTTTCTTCTTTCTTTCCCTGCAACTGATCTTTGTACATGACCTTTTCATTGAATACTACATCTCTACTCCTAATTCTTTTGTCATTTTTCATATCCCATAAGTAATAACCAAAATCATCAACCCCGTATCCAATAAAGTTACATTTCTTGGATTTAGCCTCAAGCTTTGTTCTATCATCTTTATCAATATGGACAAAATATTCACAACCAAAAGTTCTCAGAAATGAGTATTTTACCTGTTTACCTGTCCATACCTCCTCTGGAATGCCACCATCCAAAGCGCTTGAAGGCCCTCTGTTTATTAAATAAATAACAGTGTTTACAACATCAGCCCAAAACTGTAAGGGAAACCTTGCATGCAATCTCATACACCTTGCACGCTCCATGATCGTTTTGTTCATCCTTTCTGACACACCATTTTCGTGTGGTGTTCCAAGGACTATCTTCTCTCTGCAAATCCCATTGTGTGAATAGTAACTGTCAAACTCCTTGCTGCAGTACTCACCTCCATTATCATATCTGAGACATTTTAACCTTTTCCTGTCTCATTCTCAGCTAAAGCTTTCCACTTCTTAAAAGTATCAAACACATCATATTTTTGTCTAATGCAATAAACCCAAGTTTTTCTAGTTGCATCATCAATAAAAGTAACATAATAACAAGAGCCAACAAGAGATTGTACCTGAGCTGGTCCCCATACATCTGTATGGACAAGCTCTAACTTTTAACTATTCTTTTGTTTCCCAACCCTGAGAAATCTAACTCTCTTCTTTTTTCCATAAACACAGTTCTCACAGAATTCCAAACTTACCTGCTTCAGATCTGGAAGCAGTTTCCTTGAGTGGAGAATCTGCATCCCCTTCTCACTCATGTGGCCAAGCCTATGATGCCACAGTGCCGCACCTATTTCTATGGAATCTATATAGATAGAATAATCAGTATTATGAGGACATAAATATAACATACCTACCCTATCTCCTTTTGCTATTACCAATGATCATTTAGTGATCTTCCACCACGTTTCTCCAACTGTAGACAAACAGCCATTTTCTCCCAACTTCCCTCTTGAGATCAGATTTTTTTTCATAGCAGGAATGTGCCTTACATCCTTTAGCATCCAGTCATTTCCATTATTTAACTTAATCCCTACCTTACCCTTTCCGACAATTTTACATGGTTCATCATCCCCCGATAACACATGCCCAAAATCACCTTGAACATAATCATGAAAGAATTTTCTATGGGGTGTAGCATGACATGAAGCCCCTAAATATACTACCCAGTAATCGCTAGTATTATATAATTCAAAAATCAAAGCATCTTGTAGCACATCACCTGCTACAATCGCTTCCTAAGTAGTCTCTTGTTGCCTCTCACCTTTCTTCTTTGGTGCTCGGCAATCTTTCTTCATATGTTCTTTCTTACCACAATTCCAGCACTCTATTTTTCTGAATCTGGACTTGGATATTCCCTTTTTAGACTTGCTATGATTTCCTGAGCTCCTTCCTCTCTCGTTTTGTCTCCCTCTTCTCTCCATGGTCAACACATTACCTGATGTCTCACCTGTGCTTTTTCTTCACATTTCCTTGCTAAGAATAACACCGACAACATCATCAAACTTAAGAGAGTTTGAACTAGAGACATAGTTACTTACATCCATGTCCAAGCTATTCCATCTTTCTAGCAATGAGCACAATATTAGAAGACCCCTAACCTCATCATCAAATTTCACTTTTACAGAACTTAACTGTCTGGTAATTGTATTAAACTCATTTAAATGGTCAGCAACAGATCCACCTTCTGACATCTTCATATTAAATAAACACTTCATTAAAAATACCTTGTTAGAAGCCAAGAGTTTTTCGCAGAGCTTACTCAATGCGCTCATCACACCCTCTGTTGTTTTTTCTTTCTAAATATTTAAGGCCACTGACGAAGCCAGGCACAGCCATATTGTTCCCAGTGCCTTTCTATCAAGAACCTCCCATTCTTCATCCTTAATAGCCGCTAGTTGTTTTTCTTTTCTGCCCAATAGCAGGTACAGATCCTTCTGGTAAAGATAGCCCTCCATTTGCATATTCCATAACTGATAGTTTTGGCCATTAAATTTCTCTACCCTAAACTTTCCTTCTTCCGCCATTGCTCCCACTCAAACCAGGAACCCTTCTTTCCTACGAGTTTACCAACCAAATAGACCTTTTGGCTTTGATACAAATTGTTAGAAAATAGGACCGCAAAGCAATAACATATATACAGTTAAATCATAAACAAGATGCAAAACACATTAAAACATTACAGAGCGACACATATATAACGTGGTTCACCCAAATGATGGGCTACGTCCACAAAGAAATTGTCAGTCCTTTTATTACAGTCCAGAAAGGTGAAGGGATACAACCTGCACCAAAACCGCTACACTTACTCTTCACGCTCTCACAGTCTCTCTTCCAATACAAAATAATACCATACACAATCATGTTACAATGCTTTATTTTATAGGGAAATACCATGGGAAAATACTATGGTTAACCCAATACCATGGGTCCGCAAAACTATTGGCCAACACACATCCCAAAATAAATTTCTCGGTGGCTCCACCCCTGAACCCCCGTTTATCGAGAGAGATTCCCCTGAACCCCCGTGTCTCGGGGGCATTGCCCCCGAACCCCCATGTCTCAGGGGCGTTGCCCCTGAACCCCTTTTTGGGGGGCACTGGCCCGAACCTCAAGGTAGGGGGAATGAGTGTAAAATACACCTGGGGTACAAACACAACTAAATAATATCTCTAGATCTGGAAGATTAGGCTCCACAACCAACATAAGGCCCATCTTAGTTGTTAAACCCACCCTTCACAAATCAGGTGTGGCAAGGGTGGTGGCATGCGTAACTTGATTAAGCATTTAATTAGAACCTTGTAAAGGATTCAATCCTAAGATTAAGGTTTAATCCTAGCTCACGGGATTTCCTATCAACAATACAATGAAATAAAGTTGACACACAAATAAATAAGTGGGAGGTACAAGGGATATGCTGACATAGATGTTTTCATGGCTTGTAATAAATAATATTTGAATCCTTAGCCCTGGCTACGAGTTGACAATGCATCCATGTGTATTTAATGGAAAGGCTTGTTCATATGTGTTCTGGTCCAATAGGGATATCGACTCTCCACTTGTCATGATCTCATGCAAGGGTTTTGCATAGGTTTTAAAGTGTCTTTATGTTGTCTAAAGCTTTTCTATACATTCATTCAGTTTGTAAGTTGTTCCTGTTGAACAGAAACTCAGCCATTCATGGTTGTGTTGTGTTGTCTTGGATTTGGCTCATTATGGTCTCATAAAGAAGATTTTTCATCGGTCCAAGATTGAGTTTTACTTGAATTTTTTTTATGAGTCTGGTTAACGAAGAAATGGCCACCATTACGGCCTCATATTTTTTGGTGAGTTATGAAGGGAATCCATTCCTTCTTCAAGCTTTATAAAAGGATTTGCAGCCTTCCTAGCTGAACCAAGTAAGTGAATAAAATCCTTGAGTTTTGATTCTACAAGTTTGATTTTTTAAAGGTTTTAAGAAAATCCCAGAGTTTAATTCATGTCTTCTGTCATTGAGCAGGTAGAGGAGAAATAAGGGGAAAATAATAAGGGATCCAACCCCTAGACCTCTCTGCATTCATAAGAGGTGAGTTCCATCCTCAATCTATAAGTCTTATAAAAAAGTTGAATTTGTTTTTATGGACGTGGTTTTTATAACTTTGAATCCTTAATGTGCGGGTTGATAATTAAACTTCGAGAAAACCTAGATTCATTCTCAAGACCCATAATTCGTTTGAGAAGGTAAGGGTGTACACACCATGTTTTTCCTTATTCATTAAACTTGTTACAGTTTATATTGGGTAGTTTTAACCATGTGTAATATGGATTTCAGGTTGTTAATCCTGGCTTGACGAGAGCGAAGACATCGTCACCTTCTCTCAAGCCTCCTTCTTCTCTGTACAGATGTGAGGATTTTCATCTAATGTTGTTTGAATTAACATTCATGACACTGCTAGCGAAAATACTAACGCTAATTAGCCGCTTTATGTATGTATCTACTGGTATGGTTAATGGCTTGGACAACACAACTTGGATTTGTCAATAATCAATATGGTAAGAATATTTTAGATCCAGGTTTGCAATGGTTTCCCATCGATTTTCAATTCAAAAGTGGATAGGGATTTCACAGCCACTGCAAAGATAAGTTTTAATTTCCTTTTTAAAACCCTTATTGGTATGTACTAGCTTACAATAACGGTTTGCGGGATCTGATGTTTCAATGTGTTTTATTTTCCATCCTATTTGGATGTACATTTCATTTCTTGTTCTATACTGTGGATTCCATTAGATTGGATTCATGCCACACAAATGTTGACAGTTGAAAAACTTGGTTAAAATCTGATTTTAAGATTATCTTAACATGTTAAAGGAATAAGTGGATTTCTAGTTATACTTGGATTTCACAATCTTGTTGTTGTTTAAATGCTTGATCAACTCTATCTAACCTTGGGTAAGGATGCTCGAGTTCAGAGACTCTTTGTTTGTACTGTGTTATTGATTTGAAATAGATTTTCCCTAGTTATGTTTAATGTTAGGTTTATGATGCGGATCTCTGAGTTGAGCATGCATTTATTTACTTATAAAACATTATGTTGGAATACTTAGATTTGGTCCCAAACGGGTATGAATACCCAACTAATAGAGTTTGTATATTTGATTAATGTTTATTTAACACATAACTGGAGATTCATGATCTAGTTTATTAATAAATGAAGAATCCTTTTGGATCTACTATGTATATCTATGAATATGTATTCGACTATCTCCAATTTTTTCATTTAGCGATTATATTATTTTTCTTCTCAATGGGGCTATTTGATTTGTAAATTTACTTTGTGAGTCCTTCTGTAAATTATTTGGTTAGCTACGATAATGAGATATGGCCATAACTAATAGGTACTCTCAGAACATAGATTTAATTGGAAGAAATTATAATTAATAAAAACCTGAAACAGAGATAAACTATGTGTGGATAACCTTGACTTCTATGGATATACGATTATTTTTACAATGACTTAGATCTATATACATTTAAAATATATTAAAATAAAATATGTAGACATAATTTAAAGTATTGATAAGATCTACGATCTTGGGAATTGCTCTCGTTGACTGAGTACTAGGCTGGTTGATTGTGATATTCACATTCCAATCCTTTAGTCATACTAACATTAGACCCACTCTAATCCGGGTGTGGAATCCCAAAAAGATACTATTTGAAATATGTATATAATATTTATAAAATGACTTTTAAAATAAGATAATAATATTTGTGATTCTTTTATATTTCGTAAATGCATAACAATTATAAAAAAACATAACATGGAAAAGAGGGAAAAGGTTAGGAACATATGCATAGTATAATTCCCAATTTAATATGTTTTTATGATTCAAATCTATACTCAGTCTATCAATATGAAACAGATAATAAATTGAGTAGAGAACCTGACAACATTGTCGGGAAAACATACTGAAGCTGTCATTCCTCCCAACCGACTCCTAGATAAGCCATGTCTTACTTGCTCCAGAACCCTTGAGCCTGTTCGATGAACCACATGGATAAAATTTGATCAATGCACCATGTATTTGCATCAATATATCAATTTCCCATCCATCCCTAGCCTCCTGGTTGCTCAATGGGCATACTATTTTATAGTATTTTTCCAAAGACTTAATCATTTATGAGCCTCCCTCTCTTTAGCACTCCACAAGGATTATTGAGCTAGTTTTGGGGAAGAAGCCTCCTTCATCACTTGATTTCTCACTCAGTAGTTTACACCACTTGTCTTTTCCCCTTTTGGGTCAGCAAACACTATTTCAACAACTACTTCATTTCTAATTCCTTTCAGTGTTTTAATTATTAAATAGAAATAATCCATTACATTCATTTTGACTTTCTTGTCAAAATATTTAAAAACAAATAAATATTCAAAGTAATACTAAATTACGATTATTTGGTGTTTTACATACGTATCCCCTTAAAGGATAACAATGTCCTTGGTGTTATTATTTTTTACTTCATTATTCCATTAATTTATATTGAAATAGAATCGGATGATCCTCCTACATATTACACTCAAATTCCCAAGTGGATTCCTTCATACTAAGGTTCTCCCACTGCACCTTGACTTGTCTGATGGTACGATTCTTAAGTAAATGCTCTCTCCTATTGAGATACGCTCTGGTTCCTCTTGGAAGTATCCTATGGGTTCCACCTTTATAATATTCCAGTCAATCACATGAGTATCATCATGAACATATTTCTTCAGAGTGGAAACATGAAAAAACATTATGTACTTTTATTGTAGGTGGTAATTCTAACTGATATGTTATTGGTCCGAATTTTGCAAAAATTTCAAATGGCCCGAAATACCTGGGTGCCAACTTTGATTATCTTCCCAATCTTGGTGATATTTTCTTGCATTCTACCTTTATGTAATCATGCTATCCTACATGGAACTCTCGATGATTTATTTTCAAATCTGCATAACTCTTTTTCTTGTCTTGGGAAACATTCAAATTTATTTGTACCTATTTCAACATTAATTCCATATCTTTCAATAATTCAGGTCCTAACATTAATTTGTCAATGAGACTACTCTAAGAAATTGGATTGTTACACTTTTGTCCATACAAAATTTCAAATAGACTCATTCCACCCGAAACTTGGAAATGCTAATTGTTATATGCAAATTCTACTAAGTGCAAGTAATCTTCCTAGTTACCAGCTTTATCCATTACATACATTATGGGCATGTATTCTAGAATTTGATTTACTCTTTTAGTTTATCCATCAGTTTAAGGATGATATGCAGTGTTGAAATTTAATTGTATACCTATTCCTTTAAACAAAGCTTTCCAAAAATTTCCTGTAAATTTTACATATCTCTATATGCGATTTCTTCTTTAGGTACACCATGCAATCTGAAAAATTATTTCATAAATATATCAAGAATGTTAACAGCCTTATAAGTAGATTTACCAGAATAAAGTGAGCTGCTTTACTTAATTTGTCCACTACGTCCATGATTGAGTCGTGTTGTTTAACATTTTTAGGTAAACCTGTTATGAATCCAAGTTGATCACTTCCCATTTCCATTTTGGAATGGGTAATGGTTGCAATAATCCCATTGGATGTTGGTGTTCAACCTTTACATGTTTACATTTAGGGCAGTGTGTGAAATATTCTGCTACTTCTTTTTTTCATATTAGGCCATAATAAATCTTTTCTTGTCGTATTAATCATTTTCTGATATCTGGGGTGTCCTGAATATGGTCATTTATGTAATTTGAACAAAAATTTAATTTAATATACATGTTGAGTTAGGTATATATAACCTACCTTTATGTAGTAATAACCCTCTTCGATTCAGGTTAAGATCTGTTTTTATTTGATTCCTTTCATTTTCTGTGGTCTTTTCTTTTAGGTTTTCATACTCTTTATCAAAATTTCCTGCATTTAAAATTTTATTTTCTAAATTTGATTCGTAGTTGCTTCTTGCATATAAAAAGTTAGCATCATGACTTAAAGCATATACAACTTTATTCTCTTTTCATTTTATATGTTTTATTTGAAAATAAGTTTTGCTTAGAAATGACAACCACCTAGGTTGTCTGCCCTAACATCCAGGTCTTGTTGTAGTCAATATTAAATGTGCTTGCCGAATTCTAATACACACTTATGCACGCTTAGAGATATGACTTAGCTTTACGGCTGAAGAGATACGAAACAATTGAAAATATTGACAACTGAAAAAAACAAATATTTGTTTTCTAAGAAACTTTTTCACTATGTGCTTTATAGGTAACTTATCTAGGTTATATTTGTTTCATATTTGTGAATCGCAAAAAGAAGTAACTTATCTTGGTTATATTTAATTCGAGAATATTTGTTTCATAGTTTTGAATAGCAAAAAGAAGTAAAGTTATGTGATTTTGAATTTTTAATATTTAATTTTTAATTTGAATAAGTAAAATGCATCCAAGTGGTCCTAAAGATCTTTATTTTCACATCCGACATTTTCATTAAACAAAATAAGTGTTAAATATTCCTTTTCAACACTCCTTTGGCTATTGAAGACCAAATTTTAAAAATTTTGGGTTTTTATAGGAGCTCCTTTCAATAAAAATACTTTGGAGTTCCTTTAATTTAGCCAACACCTATCATTATCATTCCGAGGAAAATTTGTTTTCTAAAATCGACAAAAGAGTCCTAAGTTGGACATTTAAGTTATTAAATCTAGTAGGGAAATTTCCTCTTCTAAAATTTATTTTACACAACATACCTGGGTATCTCTTTTCAGTTCTATAATCCCAACAAAAAATTGTAACAACATTTAGTAATATCCAATGGTTTGTTAGGGGAAGGAACCAAAATCAACTGTAAATAGGATTGGTAGCTTGATCATAGATTTGTCAACTGAAAAAACTTGGTCACTAGGATTTTTAGTCCTAGAATCCCAAAAAAAAATTGTAACAACATTTAGTAATATCCAATGATTTGTTAGGGGAAGGGACCAAAAGCAACCATAAATGGGATTGGTATCTTGATCATAGGCTTGTCAACTAAAAAAACTTGGTGCACTAGGAATTAGGGATATATAAGTAGTGTCACATGCCCATAAAATCTATAAATATGTTTTTTTTACTTTATTATATTATTATTTGTCATAACATGTAATGTTCGTTGCAACATCTTATAACCGTCGTCACATATATTCATACATGTAAGTTTAACTTGAATTGGTTCTACGCTTGTTTGACAGGTTAATTTGCTCATTGTGTTTCCTTCAAGTCATGAAAACCTTCTCGCAGTCTTTCCAAGGTGAATTTTTTAGTTCTTTAGCTTTATTTTTAATGTTTTGGGTGTTAGGACCTACACCTAAACCTATGGCTTAGTCCTAGATACCCTTAAGGCTCATCCTAGTTGTTAAGCTCACCCTTCACAGGTCATGTGTTGAAAGGGTGGTGGCATGAGTAACTTGAATAAGGGTTTAACCTATGACTAGAACCACGTAAACATTTCATGCCCAATATTAAGGTTTAATCCTACCTCACGGGATTTCCTATCAACAATATTGTTTAATAAATTTGACATGCAATTAAATAAGGGAGAGGTACAAGGGTTATGTCAGCGTTAAGGTTTTAATGGCTTGTAATAATATTTGAATCCTTAGCCATGGATGTGAGTTGCCACTACAATGCAACGTATTTAATGGAAAGGCTTGTTTGTATGCATTGTTGTCCAAGAGGGATCTCATCTCTCCACTTGTCATGATCTCATGCAATGGTTTTGCATAGGGTTTTATCTCGTATTTATGTTGTTTGGAGGTTTTTTCTACATTCATTCATTTTGTATGTTGTTCATGTGGAAGAGAAACTCAACCATTCATGGTTATGCTGCAGAGTCTTGGCTTTGTCTCCTTACAGTCTGATAAAGAAGATTTTTCTTCTGTTGAAGCTTGAGTTTTACGTGAAGTTTTTTTATCAAGCTGGTTAATGGCAAAGTGGTCTCCATTATGACCTTGTATTTTCTGGTGAGTTATGAATGGAATCCATTCCTTCTTCGAGCTTTAGTAAAGGATTTGCAGCCTTCCTAGCTTACCCAGGTAAGAGAAGAAACTCCTCGAATTTCAATTCTACAAGTTTACTTTTTTAAAGGGTTTAAAAAAAATTAGAGTTTAATTCTTGTCTTTCGTCATTGAGAAGGGAGAGGATAAATAAGGGGAAAAAATAGGAGGATCCAACCCCTATACCTCTCTGCGTTCATAAGAGGTGAGTTCCATCCTCAATCTATAAGTCTTATAAAAATGTTCAATTCGGTTTTATGAAAGTAGTTTTTATAACTCTAAATTCTTAATGTATAGGTTGCTAATGAATCTTTGGGAGAACGTAGCTTCATTCTCAATACCCATACTTCGTTTCAAAAGGTAAGGGTTTATACACCATGTTTTTCCTTATTCATTAAACTTGTTAGAGTTTATTTGCATATTTTCAACCATGCGCATTGTGGATTGCATGTTGTTAATCCTATCCCGATGAGAGCGCCAACAGGGTCACCTCCAGTCAGGCCTCTTTCTCCTATGTATAAAGGTGATGGTTGTCATCTAATGTTGTTTGAATTAGAAGAAAACATTCATGACCCTACTAGAAAAAATACTAACTCTACTTAGTCATTTTATGCATGTATCTACCGGAATGGTTAAGGAATTTGACTACACAAGTTGGATTCGTCAATAGTCAATATAGTAAGAACCTTTTAGATTCAGGTTTGCAATGGTTTCCCATTGGTTCATAGTACAAAAGTGGATAAGGCTTTCACATCCACCATGAAGATAAGTTTTAATTTTCTTTTTAAAACCCTTATGGGTCTATACTAGCTTATAACAAGGCTTCAGAGCCTCTCATGTTTCAATGTGTTTGATTTTACATCCTATTTGGATGTACATTTCCTTTTTGTTCTATACTTTGGATTCCAATAGATTGGCTTCATGCCACGCAAATGTTGACAGTTGGAAAAATCGGTTAAAATCCTATTTTAAGATCATTTTAACATGTTAAAGGAATAAGTGGATTTCTAGTTATGCTTGGATTTCGTGATCCTATTGTTGTTTAAATGTTTCATCGACTTGATCTAAACTCAGGTATTGATTCCTGAGTTCAAAAACTGTCTGTTTATACTGTGTTATTGATTTGAAATAGATTTTCCCTAGTTATGTTTAATGTTGGGCTTATGATGCGGATCTATGAGCTGGACATGTATTGATTTACTTATAAAATATTATGTTGCAATAATTAGATTTGGTCCCAAACAAGTATGAATACCCAACTAATAAAGGTTGCATATTTGATTAATGTTGATTTAACACAGATATGGAGATTCATGATCTAGTTTATTAATAATTGAAGAATCCTTTCGGATCTACTCTATATATCTATGAATATTTTATTCAATTATGAGTAATCTTTTCGTTTAACGGTTGTAATATCTGACTTCTCAATGGGTTTATTCAATTTGTGGGTTTAATTTGTGAGTCCTTCTGTAAATTGTTTGGTTAGCTACGATAATGAGATATGTCCGTAACTAATAGTTACTCTCAGAACATAGGTTTAATTGGAAGAAGTTATAACTAACAAAAAACTAGAACATAGATAAAATCAATGTGGATAACCTCGACTTCTAGGGGTATACGATTAGTTTTAAAATGAATTATATCTATATACATTTAAAATGTATTAAAATAAAATGTGTAGACATAATTTAAAGTATTAGTAAGATCTACGGTATTAGGTATTTCTCTGGTTGTCCGAGTACTAGGTTCGTTGATTGTGATGTTCACATTTCAATCCTTTAGTCGTACTAACATTAGATCCACTCTAATCCAGGTATGGAAGCCTAAACATAGATCAGTTGAAATATGTATATAATATTTATAAAATGACTTTTAAACTAAGATAATAATATTTGTGAGTCTTTTATATTCTGCAAATGCATAACATTTATACTAAAACATAACATGTAAAATAGGAAAAAGGTTAGGAACATATGCATAGCATAATTCTCAATTATATATGTATTTAAGATTCAAATATATACTCTGTCTATCAATACTAAACATATAAGAAATTTAGTAGGAAACTTGACACCACTGTCATGAAAACGAAACTGAAGATTCCATTCCTCCCAACCGACTCCTAGAGCATCCAAGTCTCACTTTCTTCAGAACCCCCAAGCGTGTTCGCTAAACCCAAAGGACAAAAATTGATCAATGTTCCATCTCTTTGCATAAACAGATCAATTCACCGTCCATAGCCAACCTCCTGATTACTTGATGGACATACTATTTTATAGTATTTTTCCTAGTACTTGGTCATTTATGACTCTCCTTCTCTTTAGCACTCCACAAGGAGTCTTAACCTAGTTTTGTGGAAGATGCCTCCTTCATCACTTGAGTTCTCACTCAGCAGTTTTGACCACTTGACTTTTCTCCTTGTGGGTCAGCAAACACTCTTTCAACAACTACTTCAGTTTTGATTCCTCTCAACATTTTAATTATTAAATAACAATAATACATTACATTCAATTTGACTTTCTTGTCAAAATATTTAAAAAATAATAAGTATTCCAAGTAATAGTAAATTAAAATTATTTGGTGTATTACATACACCTCCCCTTAAAGTATAACACCATCCTCGATGTTATTATTTTTCTGTCTCCATTCTTCCATTATTTCATCATGAAATAGAATCATATATTCCTACCACATATTACTCTCCAATTCCCAAGTCAGTCCCTCTGGACTAAGGTGCTTCCACTGCACCTTGACTTGTCTGATGGTACAATTTCAGAGTTCTCTCTTGTCGAGAATACACTCAGGTTCCACCTGTATAAAATTCCATTCAATGACATCAGTATCATCATGAACATATTTCGTCAGAATGGAAACATGGAAAACATTATGTACTTTTATTGTAGGTGGTAATTCTAACTAATATGATATCAATACGAGTTTTTCCAAAATTTCAAATGGCATGCAATACCTGGTGCCAACTTTGAGTCTTTTACAAATATTAGGGATATTTTCTTGGGTTTTATCTTCATGTAGACGTTTTCTCCTACCTGGAACTCTCGAGGAGTTCTTTTCAAATATTCATAACTCGTTTTCATGTCTTGGGAAACCTTCAAATTTTAGTGTACATGTTTCACCGTTAATTCCATAGCTTTCAATAATTCAGTTCCTAACATTAATCTGTGAACTAGAATAATCCAAGAAATTGGATTGAACATACACTTTCGTCCGTATTGAATTTCAAATGGACTCATTCCAACCAAAATTTGGAAATTTCAATTGTTATATGAAAATTCTACTAACTGCAAGTAATCTTCCCACATACCACATTTATACATAACGTACATTCTAAGCATGTCTTCTAGAATCTGATTTAGTTTTTCAGTTTGTTCATCATTATGAGGATGATATGCAGCGCTGAAATTTAATTGTGTGCCTAGTCCTTTAAAAAAAGCTTTCCAAAAATTACATGTAAAGTTTACATCTCTATATGAGATTACCACTTTAGATACACCGTGCAATCTAAAAATTTCTTTCATAAATATATCAGCAATGTTAAAAACCTTATAACTAGATTTTACCGTAATAAAGTGAGTTGATTTACTTAATATATCCACTATGACCATGATTTAGTCGTGTTGTTTAACATGCTTTGGTAAATCTGTTATGAATCCAAGCTGGTCACTTCCCATTTCCATTATGGAATGGGTAATGGCTGCAATAATACTGACAAATGTTGGTGTTCAACCTTTACCTGTTGACATTCAATGTAGTGTGCTAAAAATTATGCTACTTCTTTTTTCATATAAGTCCATAATAAATCTTTTCTTGTCATGGTAATGTTTTTTTAATATCCTCGGTGTCCTAACTAAGGTTGTTTATGTAATTCGTCCATAAGTGTTACTTTAAGGTCATTTATATAATATACCTTTATGTAGTAATGACCCTCTTCTATTCATACTAAGATCTATTTTTATTTGATTCCTTTCATTTTCTGTGGTCTTTTATTCTAGGTTCTTATACTCTTTATCAAAATTTCCTAGATTTAAAATTTTATTTTCTAAATCTGATTCGTAATTGTTGCTTGCATATACTAGGTTTGTGTGACGACTTAAAGCGTCTGCAACTTTATTCTCTTTTCATTTTATATGTTTTATTTCAAAATCAGATTCGCTTAGAAATGACAACCACCTAAATTGTCTAGAATTAAGATTTTTTTGATCAAACAAGTACTTTAAACTTATATTATCCGACATTAGTAAGAATCTTCTTCCTGATAAGGTAGTGTCACCACATATTTAGTGCATGTATGATGGCAGTTGGTTCTAGGTCATGAGTATCATAATTCTTCTCGTGTTCTTTTAGCTTCCTAGACTCGTAGGCTATGACATATTTTTCTTGAAATAGTACTCCACCTAAACCTTCTTTACATGTGTCGGTGAATACGACAAAATATTTAAAAGGATCATCAATTTTTAAGATAGTAGTTGTGGTTAACAAATGTTTTAGTTTATTAAAAAATTCAGTACATTTTTCTCTCCAATCAAATTTATACCTTTCTTCTGTAACGAAGTTATGGGGTATGCTATATTATAAAATCCTTCAATGAATTTTCAGTAGTAGCCATTAATCCCCCATAACATTCTACCCTCTTCTATAATGTATCCTATTAAACAAAAAGTGAAAAGATTCATGGAATCTTTTGTATTTTGGGCATAAATTTTCGCTCGTAACTCGTAATTGGGTGGAATTTGAACCATTCGAAAGGAATTGAAATTATCTACAACTTTTATATTTTAACTTATTCCTAATTCCTTACCATTTGTCTAAGGCGGGCGTTTGAGTTATGAAGTATCTTTTAAAATATGCTTTGTTACTAAAACGTCCGCCCCAGACAAACGGTAAGGAATAAGGAAACACTAAAAACAGAAATGTTGTAGAGAATTTCAATAAATTTTCAATGGTCCAAAGTACGCCCAATTATGAGTTACGAGCAAAAATTTATGCCCAAAATAAGAAATATTCCTGGAATACTCAGGTCTTTTTTCAAATAGGATACATTTTGATCAAAATAACCCATGAATGATTTACAAGATCAAGCATGCTGCAGATGGAAGCATAGAGAAATATAAATCAAGATTCATGGCTCGTGTCTTCTCATAGAAAGAAGGAATAGATTATCAAGAAACTTTTGCACTTGTAGCCAGATACACTTCCATCAAATCGGTACTTTCTCTGGCTGCAATAATGAAATGGAAGATACACCAAATGGATGTCAAGACTGCTTTCTTGAATGGTGTAGTGGAAGAGGAAATATATGTAGAGAAGCCACTCGATTTTGAGACACATGATAGGGATTCTCATGTGTGTAGATTGAAGAAAGACCTGTACAGTTCGAAACAGGAACCCAGGACATGGTACGACAGAATTGATGGCTTTCTATCCAAATTGGGCTTTACCAAAAGTAAAGAAGATTCCAACCTTTACTACAAGGTTGAATATGGTAACCCAGTGATACTCCTACTGTATGTAGATTATTAGTTTGTAACAGGTATGGATGGGTTAATTGCTGATACAAAGAGGAAGCTTGTTTCCAAGTTCAAAATGAAGGACTTGGGTATGATGCACTATTTTCTAGGCATGGAGGTGTGGCAAAATGTGGATGGAATCTCCCTCGGATAAGGGAAGTATGCAGTAGATATCCTGAAGAGATTCGGGATGATGGAATGCAAGTCCATGACCACACCTATGGAATCGAACCTGAAGCTATTGAGTGATGCTTCATCAGAAGCGGTTGATGCTACAATGTATCGTTAGATGATTGGTTCCTTGATGTACTTGATGAGCACGAGACCAGATATTTGCTTTGTTGTGAACACCTTGAACCAGTTCCTGACAAATCTGAGACATGTTCACTTGGTTGCTGCAAAGAATATTTTGAGGTACCTAAGGGGTACAGTTGATTATGGGATCAAGTATGAGGTGAATCAGAAGATTAACCTGGAGGGTTATGTAGATTCAAATTGGGCAGGCAGTCCCATCGATAGGAAGAGCTTCAAGGTGTTTCTTCAGTATGGGGTTAGGTGTGATCTCTTGGTTTAGCAGGAAGCAATCCTATGTGGCACTGAGTATAGCTGAAGCAGAGTATGTCGTAGCTTGTTTAGCTACTTGCGAGGCAGTATGGCTGAGGAAGCTACTGTCTGATTTATTTGATCTCCAGTTGGATGCTACTTGTATATATTGTGAAAACCAAATTTGTGTGAAGTTGTGGGAGAACCCAGTGTTCCATGACAGGTCGAAGCATATCAAGATCAAGTATCACTATATTAGGGATATGGTGCAGAAAGGAGCAATGAAGCTCTAGTATGTTGCAACGAACGAACAGATAGCTGATGTGTTGACAAAGCCATTGGCCAAAGTGAAGTTTCAGTACTTCAGGGAGAAGTTTGGTGTTATCTAGATCGATGTTCCCTCCAAAGGGAAGTGATGAATCTGTGAGCCATTCTGAGATGGTGAGAGGATTGGTTCCTTCCATTGTCAGATGTAAGGGCTGATCCATTTTATCATGATGAGAGGATTGGTTCCTTGCTTGTCAGATATGAGTGCTGAGCCATTCTGATGTGACTGTAGGATTGGTTCCTACATGATCAGATATAAGTGTTGAATACCATTCTTGGAATGGAGGCACCTGGTCAGTTACTAGGAACACTCAGTCTGGGATTGAGGGCCATTCTTATGTGACTGTAGGATTGGTTCCTACATGATCATATGTAAGTGCAGAGCCATTCTGATGTGATTGTATGATTGGTTCCTACATGATCAGATGTAAGTGCAGATCCATTCTGAGGTGATTGTAGGATTGGTTCCTACATGATCAGATGTAAGTGCAGATCCATTCTGAGGTGATTGTAGGATTGGTTCCTACATGATCAGATGTAAGTGCAGAGACCTTTCGACATGTAGGTAGGATTGGTTCCTCGCATGGTCGAATGTAATTGTTGGGACTTTCTGACATAGATGACTGGATTGGTTCCTCTCATTATCAGATGTGAGTGCTAGGCCTTTCTGACAGGGTTGTGGGATGTGTTCCCACATGGTCAAATGTGAGTGTTGGGTGTGCCTTTCTGATGTGATTGTAGGATTGGTTCCTACATGATCAGATATAAGTGTTGGGTAGGCCTTTCTGACTTAGGGCTAGATATAAGTGCTGGAAAAGACCTACATGGAGGCTAGGCCTAAAACCAGCATGAAAAAGGGCTGGCTCTGTAGAATTTCCTATGACGAGAAGAATCAAGAGATAGCACCTGTGATGATGATCCAGCAGAGATGTTCCAAAACCAAAGATGATCCAGATCGAGTAACAATCCAGATCTAGTGATGATGATCCAGATCCAGTGATGATGATCTAGATCGAGTGATGATCCATATCTAGATGAAGATGACTTGAAGATGAAGATTACTTGAAGATGACAAGGACTCGATGATGATCCAGATGATACAGAGAATAAGACTTGTGTTGCTAAATTGTGTCGAGAAAATACCTTTCTAGTTAAGAGGGACTGTTGATGTAATTGTAACTTCGAAATATATTCACTTGTATATCTTATGTATTGTACCCAGATGTTTATTCTGAGAAGTGTTTGTAATGCAATTGAGTCATGTCATGCCCCAATGTTCCGATTGGGAGTTTCTATAATGTAAACAAGTCATGTCAAGTCATTGTGAGTAACCCTCCTATTGATCAAGTGTTAAAGTCCCCGCAGTTGAGGGGCCCTAGGGTTATTAGAATCTCCTAGTGAAGTCGGCCCTAGTGAGTTATTGTCAAGTCAGGAATTAGTATAAATAGAGAATGAGCCTCTCTATTTATCAGACACTCAATCTCACTCAGTTGTAGTGAATAGCTGAGGGAGAAGAAGTTGTTGGGGCTAGAAAGAAAGAGGCTATTGCTGTCGGGAGATCATCTTACTGTTTTGGGGTTTTACTTTTGGTACTTTCGGTGCGGGGTTTTCTCCATTTATGGTTTCCCCGAGGAAAAACACTGTGTTCATTGTCTCTTGTGTTTGATTGTTGTGCTTGTTATTCTCTCAGTTAAAGATCCTAATATAATGCTAACTTAAATGTTAAAAATCTTACAGTCTTCAATTCATTCATAATAAATTCATATTTTTTCACGTAACTAGTGACTTTCCATTTTGGGCTTGTAGCAAGTTGTGCCAGCCAATATTTTTCAAACTTATCTTGTTGTAATTTATATAATTCTACAATTCCAAGTGATACATAACTTAGAATTGCACCTAGATCAATCAGTATAGAAATGGGTTTGTCTTATACATTCAATTTTGACCGTTGATGTTTGATGGTCTACTTGTTGATTCTCCAATGCTACACTGATTATGTGTGTGCTTCTTGCGATATCCCCCACCATATTAGATTATTGAATTGAGTGAACATTATTAACAATTTTCTTTCTTATGGAGAAATCTTTAAAGTAATATGGTTCACCACATTCCCATCATTTTAGTGGTTCCCTCTGTGCAGTATTTTTATTAAAGGTAGTGGGTGGTTCCCTTTATTTTGCCGCAAAATTCTATGTCTTAAAGTTTTAATAATTATTCCCTTGACATCCCCGACATTTATTCCAATTGTTCTTATAAAACTTTGTATTTCTTCTTTTTTTTATCAAAGTTGTCATGTCTTTTAGTTTTCCAATTAGGTATGTCTTTTACAAAAATCTAATAGATCCAATAACATTTTGGCATTAATACAGTAGTTTAGAAACATTATCTTGTTTTGTGTATATTGGGAAAGCATTGTTCTATTTACATCTTTAAGAGAATGGCCACAATACATTCAGTCCATACGGTTATATTGTTATCCATCCTTACATAGATTTGAAAGTGTGTCTTTTTGCTCTTATCTTATATACATTTCAGGTCATTGAAGGCATGTGATATAAAGGTTAAGATTCTAAAGTAATCTCTCATTTTTGTCATCAACCGCAAGACAAATTGGTGGTCTAAATAGTAATCTAAACATTTTTTTTGTATCTTAGATTTGAGGAAGCTACACTCTATATTCTCAATACCTATTATTCATTGATTCATGCTAGGAGCAGTTGATGCAAGTCCTATTAGAAGATACCATGTGGTTACAGAATGGCCCATCTCGTGGAGCAGACAGGGCACGAGATATAGTTCTACAGTACAGTAAGTGGGAAAGAAAAAAGTGAAACCTAGAACTCTATGAAGTGGGTAAAAGGACATTTTATCCAAGCATAGCAAGTGGTTCATATTGGGGCATTTTCAACCTATGTATCATTAACTAGTAGGATAATTTTTTAGAATCAGCAACTTTGAAGTGGGGAGCATGACTTAAATTTTCACTCTTGTGGGATGTATGTTCTATTTATCTTAATTGAAATGTATAGATTTTGTATTAAAATAAAGTTGCAGATGCACTTTAAAATCAGTTACTACATTTATTCAGGGAGTGTAGTCATGAGAAATTAAAATATATGAAAATTAACAGATGTCTGTCTACAGCGAACATTACCTTTACATTTTTCTTCACAAAACTGAATGCCTTACTTCAATATAAATCACCTAATACTATTATCGAGTAATAATAGATAAAACCTTAATGTTTCAGTGAAAATATTTCCCATTGTGGGCTTCCAGCTGATCCTCTGCTTAGAACACTAGAGTTGTTTCTTCAGTTTCCATATCTCCATGTATCTTTTGGACTGTGTCTTCCTCCATAGCCACTTCCTTTGTGGAGTTGACTGAGTCTTGATGGGGAGAATTCTTTGAATTTGAACATTTGGCTAAGTCTAAAATTGCAACAATTTTCTTAATTTGTTCACCTTGTATTGCCACTTTGACTTCCAGCATTGAATTTCAAACCAGTTGAAATTGTAATTGTGAAAACAATATATTGTTGAAATGGGATACTGGTACTTGAATATCTTCAGTCTTGTGCACCATCCTTCTCATTACCATGCAATTTTTTTCTATTTTACATGAAATATGACTTATATGCCTATGACCATCCATTGTAGTAGAGGTAGTCTCACAACTTTGTGAATTTAGGAGGGTTTCCACCCAGAGTGGTGAGGGAATGCAGTCTCAAAATATTGGATACCCAAGGGATCAAATGTTCCTAAAAAAAAATAGACAAATTGAAAATCAAGTTGGATTACCTTCTTCCATGTCCCAAAATGCCTTAGGTCAACAGGCTGAACCACTACAATGAAGAAGAGCCCAAATTGTTTCCAGTCTATTCTGAGATTTGGTGTTCTCTTCCAATCTAAACTGCAAAACCTCCTCACATATTTCCTCAAGTATTCATATACATCCACTGCTTCCCCTTGATGTTGAGCTATTTGCAGTTCTACATATCTCTACTCAACTACTAGGATGCAGAGTAGTGTTGAAGAAATGAACAAACACCCCAGACAAGCCTGATATATGCCACCTCTCCTACAATAACCCATCTCATCACCCATAAATTCAATCCGTTGTCCAAGCAAGAATCCATGAGGGAGAAGTTAAACTCCATTTCATGCGGCATGGTGAAATTTGCAACTTGTCCTATAATTCAACGTCCATGCAATTCCTAATGTTTATATTGTCAATATTCTTGGGTGCAAATTAGTGATAAGATCCGCATATTGTTCCAGAAATCCTTGATTCTATAGCATACCCTTATTTGCCATTGAATCTATGTCCTTGTTTAATGATCAGACTAATTAGAGGATTTGATAGTATTCCCCAAGTCAAAATACTTGCAATTATTTGAATTCTAGGTCTAGATATCATTAGTGCAAGACATTACGGTGCAGAGGGAGTCAAGTCTCAAATTTTTAAAATGATAATCGTCGAGTCTCCATTAGCAATAAGTTTCTAAATCTTCCTGGCTCTTAGAATTTTTATCACTTGATTTAAAGCTAATGCTTCTGTGTTATTATAGGTGATCAATGTTAATGCTTCTGTGGTGTTATAGGTGGTCACTGTCTAGGATCATTATCTCAGCTAGGACCCCTAAAATTTCTAGCTTCAAATTGGGAAAACACGGAACCCGAAAAATGCATCAAGGCAGTGTTTTTTTATCTGGATGATACGTTGGTCTTGACCCATGCTGCTGACAAGGCAGCTCACATGGAAGTCACGGAGATACTTAGTTAGCACCACCCCTTTCTCAATGAATAGGTCATCATAGACACCTTCGTTAAGGGCTTCATCACTCAGCCCTGGGATCCCAATAACCAATTCTGTGACCCCTTTCCCCATTTCTTCTTTGTAATTAATTTTCCAATTCTGTTGCACCTCAATGTGCTATAATATAATTTGATATTGTGTAGGGGATTTAAATTTGTAATTGGGTATTGCTTAGGGCAGTTGGCTATCCCTTATAAATTTAGATTTTCTAAAACAAATTTGTTCAAGTTTCAAATTGATGTGACTAAATGGAGGGTTGAGATCTAGTGCAGGGCTCTGGAAGCCCAAGGTGTCAGTGATAACCAGCTTGCAAGAGTAAACCTTCTTTATTTCAGTAAATATTGAGTACTTCATTTAGAATATAGTTAAAAGATTTAGGTAAATTGGTGGAGTAGATATCATATGATTCTTACTGTTGTTAACTTGCACACAGGAGATGTAGCACTGCTTTGACACTACCAGAATGACTTCATTCCAATGGTCCCTAGGAGGTGAAGCGATAACTTTCCATATGCTATGTAAACACCATGTTTATCCGCCTTCAATTGTGTTTTGTTATGATTTATCTTGATATGTGATTTCTATTTTTATATCATGAAGTTCTAGGTTCAAATGTAAGTCTATGTTTATTGCATCTTATACCTTTTTCTATTGTCATGGTCTACTAGTTCACAATTTCACTCATAGAAATCTAGGTAGCCAGAGCCACTCTCAAGATGACCTTTCCTAAGTGGGGTGAATGGGATAAAATCCCATTAATTTGCTTCTATGTGTCTTGAAGAAAAGACAGACCTTACCCCTGTGGGTCTCGAATATGCGCTGGAACATCATTTGGCCAATGTGGGCTTATTGTAGTAGCATTAGCGATCTTCCCTTGCCAATTTCCCTAGCTTTAAACCTTGGAATGACATAAACCACCATACTCTCAGAAAATTTATATGTTTGGAAAATTGGGCTTATTAGAAGATGATCCAGTCAAACATTTTATTTTCAATATTTGGAATTTTATAGGTTAAATGGTTTAGGATGACTCCTGTATCATGAACTAATGGGGTCGGCCAAAACTTATAATTCCTATAGTGAGAAAAATTGGAGAAGTTTATGTACCAGTACAAACTCATCTAAAACCTAGTCTTAGTTGCCCCTACAAGTTGCAAAGCTTGAGGTTTCATACAATGAATCCCAATACTTAATATGTTGGCATTTGTGTGAATATGTAGAGATATACATCCTTGAGCTTTGCATCCTCATGTTGCATATTATACCTTCGTTAGATCTTGGTTTAGATGAGTCTGTGCATTGTCCATATTCGATGCACCCAAGGCATCGTCTGGATTCAATGTATTGTTACATAAATTAGTGATAGGTTTCCCATATCCACTCAAGCTGTATGAGCACCTCAAATCTCTTGGTGCAGAATTTATCTATTTTATTACCTAGTAGAGAAATCATTAAAATGCAGTCTAGTTTAGACTTCGGGATGGATTTGTAAGGTGGAATAAAGAATGGTTACAAAATAATCAAAGATCTTATTTACATATTTTGAGCAAGGGAAGATCACAGTTTCAGGGGTTTCATTCAGTGTTACATGGGGATGCATTCCCCAGGGTCAGGGATGCACCCCCCTCACTCCCCAAGGCCCAGGGACCTGGGGTCTCCTAGAGAAATGTTTCTCCTCATACCCAATTTGGTGAAACTTGAGGAAAATCAAGGGGGAGCTCATCCCCATGTTTTGAAGCATCCACCAATGAAGTGGGGGGGTACTAGGCACTCTAGTGGTAATGGTAATATTAAATTCTTAGTAGTATTTTCCTTATCTTTCATTTTCTGTCATTTTACTTAAATTTTTAAAATTACCATTAATTTATTCATTTTTATCCATAGTTCAATAAATTATATCAAAAGGAAATCTGCAGTAGGAGTTTTTCAAAGTGGTTCCAACCTCATTGGAGTTCATATGCAGAAAGTAGTATTTTAGATCCTATTCAGAATTCAACAGTCTTCATAGTTTTCGGGAATTCAGGATTGCAATGTTTCCTCTAGATTTTATCATGTATGAGGTTAAGGGATTGTCATTTAGTCAGGAAATCAACCTCTCTATGTACCTTGATGTTGGTGGTGTTGACTGTTGAACTCCTTTATCATGACCTTAATCAGTTTGTACCCTTTAGTCAAGTAAAGTCACTTATTAAGCATGGGGAGTTTTTTCTAATTCTACCTTATTTTAATGCTTGGTTTAGAAAGTTTCATCAAAATTGTAGGGTGTTGAGTAATATCCTTCGAGGATCAAATTCGATATTCAAGGTAGATTCATGGCCTAAAAGCCTAGAGGAGGGGGACACAGGGTGCTATTGATTAATAGGATCCCAATATAGGATTAATGGTTCACTCTTGCATAATTGTATGTTGGGATTGAAATCCTTAAATAATGTGATGCCCTCTTAAATCATGAAGAAATAGGGTCCTTGGGTCACATTTCCCCATTATAACATATATGCCATGGATTCACACAATATTGAAGTGTATTGAATCATTAAAGAATTAGATTATATTTATAGGGAGCAGGTTAACTTGTATTTACACGCGATGAATTGTTATTGCCAGGATTTATATTTTTTATAATTTTTATGACCCCCCCGCCCCCCTCAAATTTCCCATAAATTTGGTGGTGGTCTCCATACATCCCCAATGTGCGTTTCCCATGTCCCGGAAACTTGGGGGAACATTAGCTTCATTTTCTCTTTCAATAATTCAGTTTTCAGAGCCAGGCAGAGGCAATGACCTAAATGAAAAATCCCAAGGCTACATAGAAGTTGCGGAATACTTAAGATTGTGAACAGGATATGCTACATGAGCATATATTTGGTAGGAGCTAATCTAAGAACATAGGAGAATGACTCCTAAATACCATGGAAACCCTAAGCAAGGGATATTTTATTGGCTAATATGTCCACTTCCATCTCAGGATAATCTCCAATATATTCGGAATCATGAATCAAGACAGGATTTTAAACTATTTTATGTGCTTCAGCCTCTAAGGAGCCTAACCTAGAAGTATTTTTCAGTTTGTTTATGGCGACCATGCAGTTAAGTTTTAAGTTAATCAGATTTGCATAGCATGAAATTGTGAGAGATTCCTTCAATAAGGGATGATTCCTAAATTTGAACTTTATATATGTGCAAATGGTCAAGAAAATACTACTCAATAGAATTAAAGTTGGCATCATAACCAATGGCCATCTGAAGGTGAGATCAAAACATTGCCTCTTTGTAATGATTTGAAACTCTCGATGGATCATGGTTTCTATAATTATAGTTTTCTACCAATTTTTATTATAATCTAGCAAATTTATCAGGTTCAATGTGCAAAAAATTTGGCTTGTCGAGCAGATGAGCTTTTCAAGACAATTATGGTTGGTGGAGGTACCTTAGATATAAGAATCTGTGCTTTATAACTTTTTTCATTTGTGCTTTCTCTAGTTATATTAAGTCCTCTTTGTTAACTCATAACTCTCAATCTGTGTTTTACTTTTACTTCCCAACCAAAAAAGTAGATGAATTCCCTCAGTTATTTACTAGAGCTCTGTGAGTCTGAACATGTGACTTTTGAAATCAGCATAAACTGAACCATTCATTTTTTATCTATAGACGAGATTCATGAAAAACCCCATAAAAGCATATTTTTGAAATCCTGTGAGCTTGTAGGATGCATGCCTGAGCAGTCTGTCATGGTGGGAGATAACCTTAAAAAAGACATTCAGGTCTTGTAATTCAAGCTTTTCCTTGTATAGAACATAGACAAACAAATGTATCTAGCATAAATTTTTAGATAAATGAGATCCATTGTTTTGATCCTTCATATGGTAGGTTTGAGGTTGATAGTTGTCTTGATCCTTTCTTTTCTGTTAATTTATGTTCTCTAGATAATGCTTTGTAATATGCATCTCTAGATGTATCGTGATGGGAATTTGTCCTAATCGTTTTCCTTAAATTTGGTTTTATGTTTCACTACAAATAGCTATGTTTCTATATTTCAGGGAGGTAAAAATGCAGGTTTGATAGCAACTGTATGGGTCAACATTCATGGTCTAAATGATCCCCCTCTAGGAGCAACAAAACCCACTTACATTATTAGGAACATTTGTGAGCTTCCCAAGGTTCTACCCCTTTATTAACAAGACAGGTTTTTCCATCAGATTATATGTTTGTATTCATTTTTTTGTCACTGATTATCTATCCATGATTGAACTGAACTGAAAATTTGCCTCTATTTGCAGTAACAAAGCAACTTTCTTTCTATTTTGTTAAATCTTATACTTCTCAATTGAAAATATTTTGACAACATCCAGGAAAGAAACTTTGGAAAGGAAATCAAATCAGATCGCAAGTATGCAATTGAAACAACTTACAACTACTATCAATATTTATGTTTGGTTATTTTCTATCTGTTGTATAACATTTTGGAATGTCAAATCAGCATCTATGTTGTATTTCTCCCAGATGTTGTTGTATGAAGAGAAATCTAGGCGTATGTTGATGATTGTCCACTATGTTCTGGTTGCATAGGTGTTCTTGCTATAGTTATGTTGTGTTTTAGATATATTATGCACAAAACGTAACAATGAGTTCATATATTAGAAATTTAAAAGAGGTGATTTCTCTGGCCAAAAATAAAGTATAACAAAGCCAGATCTCTTTTTAGTACTGCAAACCACTGTTAACCAAATAAAAGAAGAATACTATACTCTGGCCATTTCGTTGTTAATGAAAAACAACATAATATAGCAACCACATCTTTCATACTACAATTGATTGCAAAGTTTTCTAAGGCACATGACATTTAGGAGATGTGGTGAATGATCTGTAACATTATAGTAATAATAGATTATTAGATACCATGTGAAGTAAAAGATGTGTCATTTTAGTTTTTAACTTTTAATCTTTCCAAGACAAGTAAGGTAAATTAATTTCCCCTTTCTTTGGTAATCTTGTGTTTCTGGTATCGTGTACATGGTCAGTTAAATGAAATTTCTTCTATAGATAGGATATTTTTTTCTTGTGCTCTCATGCATTTATTTACTATGGCTATACAATAGCTTTGAGTTTCACGGGCTGTTGTTTTGAAGATTCTTACAAAATTTCCCATAGAGATCAGCACAGGTAAGTTTATCATTCAGTTCATAGGTGTCTAGTATGAAATTGCAGAAGATAATGGTCGTGATTCCACATTAAATATAAAAATATTAAGCAGCTCACATGCTAGAGTTAAAAATTTTCAGTAAAGTATCAATCTTGCATTTTTCCTGGTCGATACTATCAAGCTTTTTGAATTATTGCATAATTTGTTGTATAGTAGAATCATAGCCCACCCAAAATGCAATGATGTTTGTAAAGCATTTTGTTATGGAAAAACCTGACTCGGTCTGTTTGTTTCTCAACTCCTTGGGGGTTCTATGCTTTAGGTAGGTATCTTTGATATGTATTTCATTTTAAATTTTAGTGAGTTTATTAACAAAGCTTCTAATAAATTCATTTACAATTTTAGCATTGAAAAAAATGTGTTAGGCATTTGCAGTTGCATTCCAAAGAATCAAGAATACTTTTTCATGGATAAGAATCCATGGGGTTTGAATTAAAATCAATTTGAATAATTTGAGAATTTGAAAACAAAAATGGGAAAAGAGCAGATAGGCTAGGATAGATTAAAAATAAGGCTTGATGCTTTAGAGCTCAAAATGCAACGTGTACTAGCTGCAAATCCAATGGTGGGTAGATTTCCCACCTTGTTGGATAAAGTGCCCACCTTAGGATGTGCATTTAATGCAGGTTGAGTAATTTCCTCTCTCTGATGCTACTAGCGACATATCTTAATTTGTGCAATGAAAAATCAAGCAATAGAAAGGTTGGGTTTCTACATTCAATCCTATAAAAAATTTCAACTAGAAGCTAGTTGTTAGTATCTTCCAAAAACATTTCCAAGATGCAAAGATAATGAGTCAAAAATGTCTAATTTAATAATAGGAAAGTCATTATTTGAAAGTTGTTGAAATATGAATTGATCTTCAAAGATTGCATTTTTTTGAAGGTGGAAATTATTATTACTTGGCGTTGCACAGTGCAGTTTCAAAAGTAGTACCTGTGATGGCATCAATCAGCGTGTAGAATAATAGATCCTACTATAACAACCTAATAGTAGTTAGCCCAATTTCAACTCCAACCAGTCTAGAGTGTACAAGGATGAAACTTGCAACATGATGTTTTAAGTCTATAAAACATTTCCACGGACGAAACTTGCAACATACACCCAATGTTTTAAGTCTATATCTTAACTTTATTGGAAAAGAATGAATATTATAATTTTCTAGATGCATTGTCCACCATTTCCTAATTTTTTTTCCAAGTCAACAAGTGGGGATTCCAACCAGGTAGATACATGAATGGATATGCAGATAGGGAAAATTGTACATAGCTCTCGGGAATTAGTTTATCATAAATACTAGTTACTGGTAAGTTGTAATAGTAATAATTATGTAGTTTGTAGATTGCTATCCATCATAAATTTGTTTGAATATCATCATTTTCAAGCAATAACAACTTCTTAAAGGGTGCTATCTCAATGGTAGAGCACCTGCCTAATTATAGGCAGGAGGTTGGTGGTTCAATTCCTTCGTGCCCTATCATAAATTTGTGACTACAAAAATGACTAAATTCACATATATGACTATTAGTAGTTAATTTCTCATATCTCAGTCGTATTTAACTTAGTCATTAATATGTTATCATCTAGTAGTTTATTTATTCATATATTTGGTCATTAATTGTTGCAATCAATGACTAAATTAGTGACTAAATCAATGAATAAATCCATGACTAAATCAATGACTAAATCATTGACTATCAATGACTAAATCGTTGACTATAAATGACTAAATCAATGACTAATAATTCAATCTATTAATGACTAAGTGAAATACGACTAGCTATAAGATAGTGGAAATTAGCTACTATTAGTCGCCAACTCAAAAATAGTCGTTTATAGCCTGATTTTAGTCATTTTTTAGTCATTAATTTCTCATTTTGTACTAGTGTACGGTTTGTGGCTATGATATTAAAGTTGGGATATGCTATGTGAAATTGGGATATATGTTCTCTCCAAAAATGAGTTGTATACCATCCGTCAAAATAGAAGCATGACACATTGGAAAGTCACAACAAGTGACTACCTATCATTATTGGTGAATAAGTTTCAGAAAAATTAACGATCTTTTTAGATCTAGGGTAGATCTTAAGAAAGATAATGTAGATGAACTTGCATTTTTATGTGGCCGACCAGATCATGCAACTAGGGGTACCAACATTATCCTCCGATAAAAAGATTTGAGAACTACTATTGGTATTAGTGCAAGTATTATTGGGTCTACTTGAAAATCTTACTAATCCAAATAGTCATGCACTTCCTGTGCTACTTGATGTTCCCACTTTAGTGTTGTGATCAAATCGACTTGCAACCCTCTCCCATGGTGTGCAGTGCACATTCAAGACTTTATTTTTCCTTTGTGAAACAACGTGTGTACTTCACCCCTTGAAAGAGGAATATTTAGGTACCTCAAGTCTAATATCAAGTCCAAATTGGACATCTGATGCTGAAGTGCTACTGTTGTTGCTCATAGTTGGAATCCCTAACTCAACAATATCCTCTTCTAGAATTCCTAGGGAACATGAAGTACCGGGTTGCATAGCATGAGATGTCAAGCAAGTAGAAGTTGGAATCTACCCAGTTTTTCTTAATTAATTTTAACCTATTGAAGTTGACCCTACAAGAAATTCACTAATTGATCTTTAATCTCTACAAAATTGGATGAAAAGGGAGGGTTGTAACATGATAATTAAACACACATAAGAAAACATGAGCATAGGAAACACATGATAACAATACCAATGGTATTGGTGGATCTCGTAGTTTCACTATTGAGCTTAGATCCACCATTTTATAATAGTTTCAAAACCCTCAAGAATCTATTGGCTTGTCATATCCTAACATTCTCTATGCTCGTATAAAGTAAGACCTCCACATACATATGCATGTTGTCGGCAGACATGTATGCAGGCATTCACATATGATTGTAACATAAAAAAATGCAATACACAGTGCTAACTGAACATTATGCATCACACAACATTCATATAATAATACAAAAAAAAATTTAAAGAGGGAAACCAATCTCTTATTTTATTATTTTCTCTAAAACCATTACATTTATCTCCATCCATATCCTTTTGTTAAATTGGATTGCTAATAACAAGATGGAAACCATCCTCTATATCAGGCGAAGGCTCAATTAAACCCATAATTATTGTGCCCTTAAGACAAGTACTAAAGGGAAGTGAATGAAACAATACGGGGCAATGAATGAAAGGTTGGTAACTGACTTACCGGTCGTAGGCCCTTCATAGTCATCCTTTTGTTCAGAAAACTCAACGCAAGGAGCCAACCTAGGAGTCATCTGTAAAAACAATTCATTGAACATGAAGGGTTAAATAATTGTACATAAGAGCTCAAGCAGTAAAATAATACAGTGCAATATTGAGGGCACCTCTTTGCAATTTAACTCAAACCCTTGGCTTCCTCCAAATCACCAATCTCCATTTTCTTTCTCTTCGGAGGTCCTGATACTATGGATTGACGAAATGCTAGAGAGGACTCCAAATCACCCTAATTATCTCCATTTGCTTGCTTGTCAGAGGTCCTGATACTATGGATGGATGAAATACTAATGTGGAGGTCCCTGTCGCATTCAAACTTGAACCCAATGTAATGGGTTTCTCCAAATTGACAGCTATATCCCTTTGTTTTCTTACTCGTCGGAGGTCCGAAGGATGGACAAAATGCTATAGAAGTTTCACAGGTGCGAGAGGTCTTAAAATCATGTAGCTGGTGTCGATAATGTAAAATGTGTTTTATTAAGTTGACAAGGGCCATAAATCCAATCTCAATCATGCAATGCCTTATTTAGAACAATTTTCTTATCTTACCTTTATGTTGCTATCCATCATTTAATGTGTGTACTTCCCCATCTAATGTGCCATGTTGTTTGTCCATAAATGAATTGATCCTCCTTAATCCTTAAATCATGCCTTCATCAATTACAAATATGCCTTAGCATTGGATAACTACTTAGCTAGTCATATTGCATCAATACCATCCTCTTACATCGAGTAATGTTAAAGTTGATTTGGATCTTGATTGTATTGATTTTTTATGAGCAACTTGATTTGTTAGCTATTGAGGTTGTTCACTGTTTCATAAAGTAAGGAGATCAAAATTCATGGTCATGAACTTATAGTTGGGGTATGTAGTTATAGTATGATGATTACAGTTTGATGTGGAAGGTAGTGTGGAATTAAATTATCAAGTTTGTTCTTCAATATTGCATTGAAAATGCCAGTTGTTTGGTATTGTATGATTTTCTTATCTTGCTTTTGAATTAAGGCAATTTTCACCACATGTTGAGACTTATATTATGAGGGAGATATGACAATGATGATGAAGATAACGATGATGGTGAAGACGATGATCACAATAATGGCAACGACGATGATGATGATGAAGACGAAGATGATGATGATGAAGATGACGATGTTGATGATGATGATGATGATCGTGATGATGATGACGATGAAGATGTTGATGATTTAGATGACGATGATGATGATGATGATGATGATGAAGATGGAGATGTTGATGATGATGATGATGATGATGATGATGATGGTGACGATGATGACAATGAAAATGATGATGATGAAGATGACAATGATGAAAATGATGATTATGATGATGATCATCATCATCATCATAAATATGGTTATGCTGATGATGATGATCATCTTCATCATCATGACCCTCATAGTCATTATCATCATCATCATCATCATCATGTTGATCATCATTGTATTCATCATCGTGATGATGAAGACGATGATGTTGAACATCATGATAATGATGGTGATGATGAAGATGATCATGATGATGAGGACCATAATGATGAATACGATGACGATCAACATGATGATGATGATGATGATGATGAGGTTCATGATGATGATGATGAGGATGAGGATGATGATGATGACAATGATGATGAAGACGATGATGATGAAGACAACGATGATGATGTTGATGATGAATATCGTCATGATGATGAAGACGATAATGATGATGATCATCATTATCATGATGATGAATATGATGATGATCATCATCATCATCATCATCGTATTCATCATCATCATCTTCATCATCATGACCTTGATGGTGGATCTCTTAAGATTGAAATTACCTTCTCCATTACAATTCTAAAAACTGTATTTGAATATTTAAGGTCGTATGACCCTCCCTTAAGTGACTCCATGAATGGATACATGCAACTTAGGGATATTTCTTGGAGGATTTAGTGTCTATACATCCACATAAACTTTCAATAAAAATTTGTTTCCTAGTACTGCTATCAAATAGAATTTACCCATTTTATAAGGTTAGGTGGTTGTATTTTAATAATTCTTGGTTT
>LPNX010045202.1:115414-148103 GCA_001517045.1 Pseudotsuga menziesii
ATTGCAGGTATGGAGTGCTACATTGCAGACATTGAAGTATGATCAGAGTTATTTTCAGCCTCCAACACGTTCAGGTTGAGATCTAGTGAATCCCATGCTTCACCTATGCTCACAGCCACTTTTGTCAGTCATGTTCTGGGCCTCCTGCCCCTTTATTTTGGAGTATCCCTGTAATGGTCAGTTTAGTATTTGATTTCTG
Organism: Pseudotsuga menziesii; assembly: GCA_001517045.1. NCBI lineage: Eukaryota > Viridiplantae > Streptophyta > Pinopsida > Pinales > Pinaceae > Pseudotsuga > Pseudotsuga menziesii. The sequence continues at coordinate 115,614 of LPNX010045202.1, forward strand.
ATCTGTAGAAGAATATTACTCTGTAATTTATATATATTAGGTACAAACATATTTGTTCATAAATAATTTTGTCTTCAGTTTCCTCAAAAAAGCTTATTTTATCACTGTATGGGGGAAAATTGATGAATCGGAGTGCTATGAGAAATATGCAAGGTTAGGGGACTGTATGAAGAGATTTTATATGTTTAGTGGGATGTTATTTATCTCTGTAATAATTCATATGTATCTCATAAATTAAATTTACACGAATTAACTACTTAAATCTAGACCCTAGCTAGATTGCTAGCTTTCAATGACTAGTCTTGCCAAATTTGATGTAAAATGAGTTTTGCTAACTCAAAATGAGCCCCGTTTGTTCTTGTGAGTCACTGACAGAATCACCTTCCCTTGCATACCTCCATAACTATTTTTATTTGGGTCTATAATTCATTTTTGGATCCTCCACTGCGCTGGATTTAACTAGGCCAAAACTATAGGAAAAACCAACATTTCTTCGAAACTACTCAGAACTTTCCAGAACTTATGAAAACTATCCAAAACTATTTATTATGTTAAATTAATGCTTTAACAACCCTTTGCAAGTTTTCATAAGCCCCTGGTTGAAACAAACCGAACTGTGGAAATTGAACCAGGTGATAGATTAATTTTACTCACAACAATTAACAATTGATCATGCAAAATCACTCACAAAGAGACTGAAAATTGGAGCTGAACACTAAACTGTATTAAATCAGTGTACAATAGCCAACCCTGTAAAATAATAGTTTGCTGAATAAATAACATACATCAGGGATTCGAATGCATGAGGAGCAATTTGAATATAGCATAAAGCAGGCTTACTAAAAATAAGCAAATCCCCCATAGGTGTAAAAATCTGATCCCAAATCTGTCATGGAGCTCACGAATTGGAAAATTGGCTTAGGCAAGCTAAAGAGTGGTGGAATGGAAGCTCATACATGCTTTTGCATGGAGAAAAGAGAGGAGGATGTGTAGGACAAAAAACTAGTCAACCTCACCTAGTATGGCTTTTCCTTTTTCCTTAAAACACTGAAAAAGCAGGGAATAAAGCAGAAAAAGTAGAAGGGCACCTAGGAGGCCAAGAATAAAGCAGAATTGATTCCTTTAGCTCTCCCATGCGCTACATGAGTCAAATAAGGCAATTTTGACCATTATAGATAGGCAAATGACAACTTGCACAAGGTGGGACACATGAACTAGGCTAATAAGACAAAAATAATGAAATTAATGTCTAAGTGGTTAAACTATGGGTTGATTATTCTAACACCCCCCCTTAAGCCTGACTTATGAGTAATATATCAGAAAATTATAGGGCCTAGCAACAAGGCTCAGTCACCCTTTACATACTGCATGTCCATTTAAACAAGGAAAGAGGCAAAACCAACTTGGGAAAATCCTCCCTTAAACATGGACTATAAAACAAAATTGTAGAATCTTGTCTTCATTCATGCTTGCACAGCATGATCAGAAATCCCCAGCGGTGATTTGAGATTGCTGAAGGTCTTCTCACAAAATGCTTTGGTGAAGATATCAGCTACTTGTTCTGAAGATGAACAAAAGAGTAGGTGAATGGTGCCATCATGCACAAGCTCTCTGATGTAGTGCATATGGATCTCAATGTGTCTGGTTCTCTGCTTCTAAATTGGATCTTTGCAGATTCGAATGGTACTCTAGTTATCATAGTAGATGGTAGTTGAGTACTCTGGTTCGAATCCACACTCTCCAAGTAAACCCTGCAACCATAAACATTGAGTTGTTGCATTAACAACTCCTCTGTACTCTGCTTCTGTAGATGAGAGTGCAATGGCAATCTGTTTCTTGCTTGACTAGCTGATTGGCCCTTCTGCAAGCATGAACACATATCCTAAAGTGGAATTTCTGTCTGTTCTATCACCTACCCAATCACTGTCAGTAAATCTAATCAAATCAAGATCATATTTTTCTTTATAGAAGATCCCATGTGTCCTTGTTCCCTGAACAAAGTTAAGGATCCTTTTGGCTGCTTTCCAATGGATATCATGAGGCTGATCCATGTATCTAGAATCCACACTTACTGCATAACAAATATCGGGTCTAGTATGTGTTAGATACAACAAGCATCCAATCAATTGCCTATACAGTGTATTGTTTACCATAGGTGAAGAATCAGCTTCTTCCAGCTTCACTCCTGAAAGGAAAGGAGTTTTGCTTGCTTTGCAATCCTTCATTCTGAATTTGTTCAGCAAGTCCAAGGCATATTTGGACTGGTGCACCTTGATTCTAGATTTGGTTTGAGCAATCTCAAGCCCCAAAAGTTGACTTAAGAGCCCCAAATCTGTCATGGAGAAGGCTTGGTTCATAGCTCCTTTTAAGGAAGCAATCTCAGCCTTTGAGCTTCCTGTAATGAGGAGGTCATCAACATATAACACAATGATCATTAATGAACCATTAACTAACTTCAAATAGACATTTAGATCTGATTTGCACTGAACAAAATTCAGTGATAGCAAGAAGCTATCGATCTTGGCATACCAAGCCCTAGGGGCTTGCTTTAGCCCATATAATGACTTTCTCAACCTGCACACAAGAGAAGGGTTAGTAGCAAAACCTTGAGGCTGCTGCATATATATCTATTCAGTGAGATATCCATTTAGGAAGGCACATTTTACATCCATGTGATGTACCTCCCATTGCCTTGAGGCTGCAATGGCTAGAGCTAGCCTGATGCAATCCATCTTTTCCACTGGGGAAAAAGTCTCATTGTAATCTATGCCATGAACCTATGAGTAGCCCTTGGCTACCAATCTGGCCTTTTAGTTCAGTGGTGAACCATCAGCAGCAAATTTGGTCTTATAGACCCACTTACATTGTACTAGTTTTCTCCCTGGGGGAAGATCCACTAGCTCCCATGTGTTGCTCTTCTGGAGTGAGTTGAACTCCTCCTTCATGGTTGTTTTCTTTCTTGGATCTCCTGCTGCTTCTTCATATGTTTGAGGATCGGACTCCACCATCAAATGGCATTTTTCAGCAAACATAGGATCCTTCATGCACAGACCACTCTCAAATTGAGATCTAGTCCTCCTTGGGTCATTGGGATCCCCAGCTAGCTCTCCTACTGCATGTAGTGTCTTGGCTTCCCATTTTGGCCTTGTAGGGATGTTAGGGTCTGCAATAAACTCATCTACATCAGAAAAATCAGAATCAGCATGTTCAACAAACTCTTTACTTACTTCTTGAGGTTTAGGTGGTGAAGAGGCTTCACCAACTTCCACTGCTGCAAGGGGTTCTTCTTCAAACTGAACACACCTTTCAATGAAGGATTTGTTTGTGCTCAAATTTATCAACTTGTACCCTTTTGAATCTTTAGAGTATCCAACAAAAAGACACTCTTGGCTTTGGGGCTACAAAGCCTTCCTATTCTCTGTCGGGATTCTAGCCCAAGCCTTTGAGCCAAAAATCCTGAAATGGGTCACATCTGGCTTGTGCCCACTCCATGCTTCGAAGGGATTCATGCCATCAAGTTGTTTGCGAGGCACCCTATTCTGGATATAGGGTGCACAGTTGATAGCTTTGACCCAGTACTTTGGTGGCACATTTTTGGCCTCCATCATGCATGTTGCCATCTCCTTCAATGAACTGTTCTTCCTCTCAGCAACACCATTTTGATGTGGTGTGTAAGGGATAGAATGCTACATCTGAATACCTACATCTGCACAATAATTAATAAACTCAGACTTGACATACTCACCACCATTGTCAGATCTGAGGGCCTTGAGTTTCCTTCCAGACTGGTTTTCAACCAAAGCCTTAAAGACTTTGAATAGGCCAAAAACTTCAGACTTGTGTTTCAGGAAGTGAACCCAGCAATACCTGGAAAATTCATCAATAAAATTCAATGCATATTTGGCCTGACTCATGGACATATGAGGGAATGGGCCAGCAACATCACTGTGGATCAGCTCTAGGGGTGCAGAGGTTCTCTCATGACTAGCTCTCTCAAATTTGTGCTCTAGGTGTTTTCCTAGGATACAAACTTGGAAGACTCCTTTGGAAAATTTTATCTTGGGAAACCCTATGACCATCTCTTTTTCACTAAGATCAGAAAGATACTTGTAATTTAGGTGGCCAAATATTTCATGCCACATCTTGTTGGCTTCATTAGCATGAATGAGAAGAGCAGAGCTGTTTTAGTAAGGTAGGAAGTGTGAGAACATGTATACCTTTTGAGCATGATTTGAAACTCCTTTTGCAATGACTCTACCAGTTGAGATCTCTGTGATCTCAACTTCATCGAGGGAGAATATGACCTTCTTAGGAGACCCAGTGTGGGTCATCTAGTACACTGATAGGAGAATGGAGGCGAGACTAGGCACATACAGCACATTGCTGAACTGACCATGATCAAGATCTATCCTTCCTTTACCTTTACTTTCAGTGAGAGAGTCGTCTCCTAGTACAATAGATGGTCCTTTTGACATGTCCAGTGAGGAGAAGGCCTCCTTAGTCGAAACCATGTGTCTTGAAGCTCCAGAATCAATGATAAAACTGGGTGAGCTTGATGTGCCAGCAACTAGAGCATGAACTCTCTCTCTATCATCTGAACTTGATCCTCCTTCTCTCTTCTTTGAGCTTTCTGGAAGGGAGATGCCATTCTTCTCCAGGAGTTGGGTTAGCATGTCTATCTGCTTTTTCATAGAAGAGCTTTCAGAGTGATTTCCCTTATTGCAGTATGCACACTTGTTCATTTCACCTTTGTTATTCTTCTTCTGGTAATTCTTCTTGGGACCTTGTGGATCCTCCGAAGACTGTTTCTTGTCTCTCTTTTGCTCAGGTGGCTTTTTAGCTTTCTTTTTGCCTTTTGAATCCACCTTCAAATATCCAGCAATCAAGGCTTGATCTTTGGATGGTTTGATGGTGCCCATCATCACCAGCTTATCCTGTTCTTGTGTGAGAGATTCCATGAAATCTACAAGGCTAGGCATCTTCCAGGTTCGAGCTGTCAGTTTTGTGGCATAGAAGGTCGAAACAAACACTTAATAGTCAGGGCCTAGCTTCGAGAGGATGGCCAGTACGAGCTGATCATCTTTCTTTTTGATCCCACACTGTTTTAGCTGCAAAACTAGTGCTTTGAACTTGGAGAAATATAGCTGCAGGGATTAAAAGCTATTTGGACTCAAAGAAATCAGCTCATTTTCGATTTGATGTCCCCTCATCTCATCTGTCTTTCGAAAAATATTGGCAAGCTTCTCCCATACTTCATTCGATGATGTCAATCCATCAAGATGGAAAAGGAGGTCTCTGGAAATACTCAGACACAGGAGGCCATAAGCCTCATCCCTCCTATTGTGCCATTTTATCTTCTCTGCAGCTGCATTGGGCTCTGCTTCTGTTGCCATAGTCACCCTGTAGAGGCCTTTCGCTCTCAACAATATCTCCATCTCTGCTTTCCATTCAAATAAATTGAAGGGAGTCAAGATAGTTTTCTGTGATTGATCCATAGCTTAGAAAATATGTCCCGGCTGGCAGTAGAAGGCTCCCAGTCACTGATGTCGAACCTGCAAAACAATTTTTGAAGGAGAGAAACAATCTACAATGGCTCTAATACCATGTGTAAATTGAACCAGGTGATAGATTAATTTTACTCACAACAATTAACAATTGATCATGCAAAATCACTCACAAAGAGACTAAAAATTGGAGCTGAACACTAAACTGTATTAAATCAGTGTACAATAGCCAACCCTATAAAATAATAGGTTGCTAAATAAATAACATACATCAGGGATTCGAATGCATGAGGAGCAATTTGAATCTAGCATAAAGTAGGCTTACTAAAAATAATCAAATCCCCCATAGGTGTAAAAATTTGATCCCAAATCTATCATGGAGCTCATGAATTGGAAAAATGGTGTAGGCAAGCTAAAGAGTGGTGGAATGGCAGCTCATACATGATTTTGCATGGAGAATAGAAAGGAGGATGTGTAGGACAAAAAACTAGTCAACCTCACCTAGTCTAGCTTTTCCTTTTGCCTTAAAACACTGAAAAAGCAGGGAATAAAGCAGAAAAAGCAGAAGGGCACCTAGGAGGCCAAGAATAAAGAAGAATTGATTCCTTTAGCTCTCCCATGTGCTACATGAGTCAAATAAGGCAAGTTTGACCATTATAGATAGGCAAATGACAACTTGCACAAGGTGGGACACATGAACTAGGCTAATAAGACAAAAATAATGAAATTAATGTCTAAGTGGTTAAACTATGGGTTGATTATTCTAACACGAACTACTCTTCCTAGTTTCACGGTTTAACTGCCCAGAAGCGTGGTAGTAGGTTTCTACGGAGCGGACTCTGAACCCTAAATGGCATCAGATCTAAATGTGTTAAGGAAGAGGAAATTCTATGTCTAAACTATCTTTGGTTGCTTCCCACTGCTCACTCCTTTTTCTTGCAAAATTTCCCAGAAGAAATCCCCGATTTGCCCAGTCCGAGAAGGCTTTTTGTGAATTAATTCAATTTCAGAATTTTTAATTAAAAAAAATTGCAGCAAGTTAATATTATTATCTGTACATCATATAAGGGATATTAAAGTGGTATTAGAGCTCTTTCCTTGGATCATCCTGTGGAAATAAATCTCTCATGGAATAAATTTGCAGCCATGTCATACTATGAGGATGACTATGATGAGCAGTATGAAGAATACTGCAGAAGATATGAAGAAGAAGAAATCCTCTATGTTGATGGAGGCATACTAAAACATGAATATGATGAAAACTATTGGACATTAGATGGGGAAGAGATCAGATCTTATTCTCCAGTGGTTAAGAAAATCTTGACAGAGATTATTGAAGCATGTCCGAACATGTCTCACTGCTATGAGGACTATCTAGCATTGGGTAGGAATATTTGTGCAAACCTTCCTTTTGGAGATTATATTTATTTCAAGTATGGATTCCGGCCCAAGCATGATTATGAGAATTATTTCAAGAGCAGCAAGCTATCCAAAGAGGAACCAATTTGTTCCAACTCTCTAAGAAAAGAAGAAGAAGATAGAACCAAAAATGAATATTCCTCCAAGCCATCAACATGTTCAAGACTTAAGAGTTTGTTTGATTTTCCTTCAAAAAGAGCTTCTAAATATTGTGACATGAGTACCACTAAAGATGAAAAAGTCATAAGTTTCTTGGAGGAGAATAGAAATGAAGTGGACACAGATATCCAGGAGGTGAACTGCAAATCACCACAAGCTGGTTGCAAAAGAGAAGAAGTTGAAGAGGAATCCACTTCAAGTTTGTTGGTGGGTGATCTCTGGATCACTGTTCAAGGTTTTGGCTCATGTATGGGTGGTGAGATATCTTTTAGATCTGATCCAAAAGATAAACACAATTCAGACTTACAGTCACCCCTTGAGCCTCACAAGGAAGAAGAAATTGAGCACATCTCAGTAGGGTGTGAAGCAGAGAAATGGGCGGGTGAACAAGCCACCATAATTCCACCACATAAGGAGGAGAACATAACACATGGTGAGTTAGTAAATTCTTATTTTTATGTGTCATTGTGTAAATCTGATATGGAAGGCACTTCTAGTGAAAATTTTAGAATGGTTGAGTCCCTTACTGATGAGGTTCACAATTCTGGTGTCAAAAATGAATGCAATATGAAGGATGAAAATTTGAGAGAATATCTTTCTGGTGCACCAAGGATGAATGAGCACTTAAGTTCTAGCCCAAATTATGTTGTTGAGGACTTAAAATATGAATATATTGCAGAAACAACATATGGATCATATTTCAAAACCTCGAGTGCACTGCATGAAATTGATCCGGTGATGGAAAATGAAGAGGAGGAACATCTACAAGAACCTCATCTTCTTGCAGGGTCATTGAAGATGGATGAACAGAAGATCCAAGAGGCCCTAAAAATTCTCCATGACACTCATGCTTCAGTTTCAAAGATGTGTTTGGAAGCTGCTTTAATGGAAGACCAATCTTCCTTTGAAGCCATGGAGCATATCCAGAAAGCAATGTCCACAATCAAAGGTAATTTCTCACAATTGATTTCATATAGAAATGACATGTTTGAGCTTGTTGAGTTATTGCGGGAAGCATCACTACATGATCAAGATATTATTTGCATATATGAATAAGAGAACTACAAGCTCAAAGGTGATTTGTTGGCCACCCAAGATTCTTTGAGATACACTCAAAGTGCCCTCTTAGAATCACAAATGAAGATAGAACAATTCCAACAAGAGTGGGAAGAATTGGCTCAATCCTCAACATTTCCTGAGAGTCATCCCTTTTGGGTAAATGTCATAAAAAATTCCATGGAGGAACCTCATGAGTGGGTGGACCATGAGGAGCATTCTCTTCAGTGTGTGCTTGAAGAGTGTGCAAAACAGTTTGATGAGAACCAAACACTTGATTTCTTTCCAAGGAAACTTGAGTTGTTCCTTGAAGACAGTCACTCTCCCATGGAAGAGTGGGATGAGAGAACCCAATTTGGGCCATCCAATAATGAAAAATTTGCAGCCATAAGTCTGATTATTGAAGGTTGCAGAAATGCAAACAAGGTTCACAATTCCTTCCCACATGGCCTAGATTCAGCAACACCAATGGGGAATGAACAGTGGGTGAAGAAATTTTTCTGGTTTGTGTCACATGTACAACAAGGGGATCATGATTTGTCTCCATGGGAGATAGATCCTATTGCAGAAGAGATGGCTGATTATAGATCATATAAATCAGAAAGAAATATCCATGATTCATCCACTGGATGGTTGGATAGAGGAATCACTGAAGAGGAAAATATGGAAGGTAAAAATGTTATGTCTTGTTGCAAGAAAATTGTTTTTAATATTGCTGATTTTTCTATGATTTACAAGCAACAGAAAAGAAATGTGTGTGTAGCCACTTTTGACAAGAAGGAATCAGATCTACACATACTTTCAATGTGTGGTCAATTGATGGATTTTTGCACCCTTGGATCAATGGCAGAGAGTTGAGCCATTGGATGAAGAGGGGAGCACCTATTGAGTTCCATAGAGACCATGATACCTCGTTATTTGAGGGAAACATGAACATGACTGATTTTGATACAACTTACTCTCTTTTGGAGCAGCATTTTAGAACATGGGATCCTCACCCTTGTCACTTGAGTTTCATGTATACCACACTTGTTCCTTGTGTGCATTGGTCACATGAGAACATTTCAGTTGGAATGGAATGACTGGTGGAATTGTGGCCTCACTTTTTGGAGGAGTATTTGGGGATGCATAGTCTTTCTTTGATTCATCCCTGCATTGGAGAGTTGCATATCTTGATTGAGGGTCCCTCAAAGTTTCAGTTTTGCATTGGAAAGGATGATTTTCCAATATGGTGGCATGATGTTTTCATCTTTCCCAACATTTCAAATGATGTTGATTTTTTCTTGTTACTAATGTTTGGGGAGATGCAGCATGAACAGTGGGATCCAGGCACTGTTTTGCTTAATATATTTTTTTGGATAGTATTCCTATACATGAGGGTTCCATACAAGCAATGGGATCCTAGCATTGTTTGTCCTTGGAGAAGTTGTTTGCATGTTGGCATGATGGAGCAAGCCAACCCTATTTTTCACTAGTTCATCTATGTTGCACTTGGTTTCAGTTTCCCACATAGGGAACACCTCATTGGATGGACTTATAGTTTACATAGTAGTAGTATATTTGCATTTCTGATGTTCTTATGGGATCTTAGCACACTTTCCAGATACTTCACTTGGATAGAAGTAGGCATGTTCAATTATAGATGTAGTGAATATTTTATGGGAGAGAGGATTATGATCAGAGTAGTGCAGCAAAAGCATGATGGACCTCTTGGGATACTTTGCTTGAGGACAAGAAATCTTGGGAAGGGAGGACTGTCATGTTCCCATTTTGACAACACCATGAGGTAGATCGAACCCCATGGATCCTAGTGACAGATTGAATTAAATAATTAATAAGGGGTTAAGAAGAGGCAATTAATTAATTAGGTGTGTGCATTTAATTTTATCCATAGTTGCTACCCACTTGGAATAAATAATTATGGAGCATTTAATATTATTGCTGCAATTAATATTTTTATTAATTATGCAATTAAATGATAAACTTGCCAAGTCAAGAAAGCACTAGTGTCCAAAAATGTTGCCAAAAATGAGAAAAGAGGAATATTTCAGGAAAAGCAACATAAATCCAGAAAGCAAGATAAAACAGGAAAAGTAGGAAAGTATGAAAAGAAGGAAAGTTTAGAAAAGAAGGAAAGTCAGAAAAAGAGGAAAAATAAAGAAAGGCAAAGCAAAGAAAAGAAAGGAAAGTATGTCCACTCATAGGTGACCTATTCTCACAAGTCACCAAGCCAAGTAACTTACACAACAGGTCAACATTAATTCTATAAAAGAAGTATTCCAGCTCCATTATTCAGTTTGGATGATTTGATATTGTGGTTATGCTATGTAAGCATACTCTCTGAGTGTTGTGCCTCAGACCATTGGGTGATGATCCAGAAATCCCTCCTCCCTTCTCTTCCATCTCCCTTTCTCTTCTATTGCAGGTATGGAGTGCTACATTGCAGACATTGAAGTATTATTAGAGTTATTTTCAGCCTCCAACACGTTCAGGTTGAGATCCAGTGAAGCCCATTCTTCACCTATGCTCACAGCCACTTTTGTCGGTCATGTTCTGGGCCTCCTGCCCCTTTATTTTGGAGTCTCCTTGTAATGGTCAATTTAGTATTTGATTTATGATCTGTAGCAACATATTACTCTGTAATTTATATATATCAGGTTGAAACATATTTTTTCATAAAGAATTTTGTCTTCAGTTTCCTCAAAAAAGCTTATTTTATCACTGTATGGGGGAAAATTGATGAATCGGAGTGCTATGAGAAATATGCAAGGTTGGGGGACTGTATGAAGAGATTTTATATGTTCATTGGGATGTTATTTATCTATGTAATAATTCATATGTATCTCATAAATTAAATTTACATGAATTAACTACTTAAATCTAGACCCTAGCTAGATTGTTAGCTTTCAATGACTAGTCTTGCCAAATTTGATGTAAAATGAGTTCTGCTAACTCAAAATAAGCCTCGTTTATTCCTGTGGGTCACTGAAAGACTCACCTTCCCTTAAATACCTCTGGAACTATTTTTATTTGGGTCTGTAATGCATTTTTGGATCCTCCACCGCGCTGGATTTAACTAGGCCAAAACTGTCGGAAAAACCAACATTTCTTCGAAACTACTCAGAAATTTATAGAACTTATGAAAACTATCCAAAACTAATTATTATGTTAAATTAATGCTGTAAAAACCCTCTGCATGTTTTCAGAAGCCCCTAGTTGAAACAGACCGAACTACTCTTCCTTGTTTCACGGTTTGACTGCCCAGAAGCATGGTAGTAGGTTTCCACGGAGCAAACTCTGAACCCTAAATGACATCAGATATAAATGTGTTAGGGAAGAGGAAATTCTATGTCTGAACTATCTTTCGTTGCTTCCCACTGCTCACTCCTTTTGCTTGCAAAATTTCCCAGAAGAAATCCCCGATTTGCCCAGTCCGAGAAGGCTTTGTGTGAATTAATTCAATTTCAGAATTTTTAATTAAAAAAAAATTGCAGCAAGTTAATATTATTATCTGTACATCATATAAGGGATATTACACTCCTCCAATACTTTATATCTTATTTATGGATTTCTTTAGATGTCAACCATCTACAAGTGATGCAAACCAATAAAGATATTTAACAAAAAAAAACATTAAATTACATATCAAGAAACAGTGCACAAAAAACAAATATAAAATATATGAAGAATTAAAGAAACACTAAGAACAAGCAACTAATCTCTACTTACCTCACGTATTTACCAAGATTATATATAACTTGTTTGACATTGTTATCGAAGTTGTCCGGGAGTGAGAGAGGTAGAACATACTGTATCAATATACAAACCATGTCATTTTTTAAACAAATAGTATACAAACAAGAAAAAAATTATATGGACATAACAATAATAATTACCTTGATGAAGACGTGCCAATCATGTGTTTTGACCCCTGCAAAATCACCTTTTTTGTTATGATATTCTTCAAGTTCGAACAAAATCCCGTGGGAAATTTAATTTTCCCCGTTACTTCTTTGACAACATTGCTTTTCCGCTCTGTAAACATCCATGGAATTGAGTTTATATTAATTTTGTCTCCGTTGCTATGAAATTGGATGACGTCTTTCATTGCATGGTTTCCTTCTTGAATGTCGTTACAAGCTTTCACAATTTTATCTTTCTCCCTCCTTAGCTCCAGTAGTCGCCATAGCATTTCAAACACATTCTTTCCAATATGCATTGTATCAAACAAATGAGCAGTTTGTAGGTGCTCATAGTAGGGAAACCTGTTGAATTGTATAGGATAAATTTTCATTCCTCATGGAAGCGCATTAATTCCTTCATGATCGCGATGGACATCATGAATATTAGTTTATAAATAAATTACATCAGAAATCAAATATGGCCACTACAATAAACAACTCACAATAAAAATTAAAATACATAACAATTCATATACGATGATCCATATGTACCAGCTTGACGATTTCTATTGTATTGCATCTTCCAAAGGTGAGGTGTCATTATCCGCGGTTTTAATGCAGTCTCATGCTTCTCATTGAAAATATTTTTTCCAATTGTTCTATACATGTCATTCTTAGAGAGGAAATGCCTATACTCATCAAACACCTCCTTTCTTAAGCTTTTTGAGCGACAAGATTTTATCTTAGGACCACAAACTGGACATGCAAATTTACCATTTTTCTGAAGACCTACAATATATAGATATGGAATATCTATGTCAATTATAATTATATATAAACTATATTAACTACTTCATATAATTAAATGTAATTAAAGTGGAACTTAAAAATACAAACCACAAAATTGGGTTAACCCAAGGGCATCGTGTATTGTCCATACAACCATTGCATGGAATTGAAATTTCCTTTGTCGTATTGATCTAGATATGTCATACGTACTGATTCCATTCCATAACTTCAGTAGCTCATCTATAAGTGGTTCGATATATACATTCATATCTTTGACTTGGAACTTACCTGATTGATTTAAAGTACATATAAAATATATAATTATGAGAATCATTAAGATATATAAACCATGCACAAGAGTAAAATAAAAAATATACATATGAAATTAGGAAACATAATACGACAAATGAGATGCCACAACTACATTAGAAATAAAACAATTGTAGACACAAAATACCTGGAATAATCATCGGCAACATTATGTGCTCCCTATTTATTGACAACCATGGAGGAATGTTATTGTTGATAACAAAAATAGGCCACACCGTGTAAATGGATTTCATCTATGAAAATGGATTAACACCATCTGCTGCCAAAGAAATCCTAATATAATGTGGTTCTTCTTTAAAGTGAGGCCCATTTTCCTCCATATATCTAAAAGCATAACCATCTACAGGCATTCGAATAACATCATCTTGACTTCTATTCTTGGCATGGTAATCCATAAATTGCATTATGTTATTGCACCTGAATAGTCGTTGCAAACATGAAATGATGGGAATATAATGAAGAACCTTCTAAGGCACCTTTTTTGTTACTTGATCTGTTCGATATCTACTTATATGACATTTCAGATATTCTGTTGCAAATTCATGTTCATTATAATATATAACGTGGTCATCAGGGCATGCATGAATTGATTCATAATGCATTCCAATCCCCTTCATGATGGAAGATAAATATCGATATGTGCGAGGTAAAATATTTGATGGTGGTAACAAAAATTCAGCAATCAAGCTACATCAAAAAATACATATATATAGTTAGTGTAATAAATAAATAATATTAACGAAACACACTTCATCCGTATGATGATCAATAATGAATTAACAATACAATTATTAGATGAATACATATAAACTTTATCACGATCATATATATGTGATGGATTATTTTACATACCTTAGCATCTGTGTGATTGATATGTTTGAAAACCCTTTCATAACCTTCAAGTTCATTATCAACAATACAACAGAGAAAAGCTTTGTTCTATATCCTTCATAAAGGGGTTCATATGCCTTTTCGAGAAGAGGTATATGAATTTGATGATGTCCATTGTCATCATCCATTCTAACATTAAATTAATAATGGATCAATGTATTTGTACCATCATCTTCAACTACATTATCAGTATGATCATCTTGTTCAATATGATCATTCACTTGTTCTCCATCAAACATAGACGCTCCATGATCCTCCAGAACTTGTTCTGAAAGCACTTCCTCTGGACCATATGCCATAGGGTATATTTCCTTTATAAATACATGAAAACATCAATAGATATAAGTTAGTATAGGAAATATTAAAATAATACATACATTTACAAAAGCAAAGAATATAAAAAACTTTATAATGCTAAACCTACAAATAGATGATATTGATTCCCCCCCTCAGCGTGTCCATGTTTTTTGGCTGTTGAGATCAATATTTTTCTCCTCTTAAATCCCCTGCATTGAGTACATGGACAAGAACATTTTCCATCGCCCTTTCATTTCGATGCATCCCATAGTGTAGCAAGCAATTGTCGATTGTGTTTGTTTGGATCAGGAATATTACTATTTGACATTTTGTCACAAACTTCGTGAATGAATACTATCAACAATATTAAAAAATCAAGTTCCACGCATCACAATTTTCTCAAATGGAGGTTTGTCGAAGAATTAAAAAATTCCCGCAAATTGTCAGTTGAAGAAAGAAAAAAATTTCCACAACCACCCATTGAAGAATAAAACAAATCCTCGAACTGTCCGTCGAGGAATAAATAATTTTTGCAAACCATTCATTACTTCTATAGAAAAAAATTTGGAATGCTTAAAAATGTTTATATTTATAATTCGATGGTCATCGAATATCCGATGATATGAACCTACTTACCATTGGAAATATGGGTTTATACTATTTGAAATGTGTCTTTATATTATTTGGAAAAATAGCCCGAGGATGTCAAAAATTTGACATAGACCCCTTCACCTATCGTCGCAAATCTGACAACTCATCCTTCAAATGTCGTCGCAAATTAGACACACTAGTGTATGATATTCGACAACCTAATTTTGCATATCTGATGACATAGTGTCGCAAAGTGTCGTCGAAAAAGCCTACGATAAGGTCGTCGAAAATTCGACGATCCATAAAGAAATTAGAAGGTACAATACTTTTTATCATTGCAAACCAACAAAAATGTACTTTACATCGGATTCTATCGTTGAATTTTGGGTTCAAATCCTGTTGTGTTACTTACTATCACCTAGCCCATCTAGACCCAATGTTGTAACCATAAGCTCTATTAACTGTTCAACTTGGCCCATTTAGGCCCTAGTGTTGCAACCAACAACTCTGATACCACAATGTAGTGTACTACAATGTTGGTATCAAAGGTTATTCTTGTCTTTGTCAACTACTCATTCTGGCCCATCCAAGACCAACGCTACAACCCACAGCTCTGATACCACAATGTAATTTTTCCATACCCCATAATGCGGAATTATTAAAAATTTCGCTTCAAGAACTCTTGTTCTTCTTTCGAAACACAGGGCATGGACATTAGCACACTCTTCCACCTTCATTCTCAGGCTTAGAAAGCACTATAAAAGTCTTTCCTCCCTTCACAGATCCTTTTACGACCAGAAAAACACCATTTCAACACTTAACCTATTCTTTCTGCACTCTGCCCTCTGCACTTTCGATTTCTGCCTTCTGATGTGCATCTTGAAAATCAAAACACCAAGTGCGACGAAGATATTCGACCACTCTTCCATCTTCTGCCTTTGGCACTCCCACTTCCTGCCCTCTGCTCGGAACTCGGGAATCGGGACTTCAACATTCGATGGAAAGGTTCATCCGTTATTCCTCCTGCTGCACTTCCATTTTCTTCCTTCCACTCGGAACTCAGAAATCGGAACCTTAACATTCAATGGAAAGGTTCATCCATTACTCTGCCTTCAGCTCGGAACGCGAAAATAAGAACCTTAACATTCGACAAAAAGGTTCATCCATTATTTCTCCTTCAGCACTTCCGCTTTCCACCTTCTGCTCAGAACTCAAAAATCGTAACTTTAACATTCAATAGATAGGTTCAACCAATATTCTGCCTTCCACACTTTTTATTTTTGCCTTCCACGGGCAGTTCTCGGGGTGCAGAAAACTAAATTTATGCCTTGTTTAAGTGGATTCTAAGGGGCAGAAACACTAAATCACATGCATTCTAATCCTGCCATCACGCCTTTAGCCTCCAAGGACTTAAGAAAAATGCATTGCAAAAACACAAGGAATATATAGGATCAAAATGTAGGAAAACATATACAAGTAAACCTCTACTTGACCATCAACAAGCATTCAACATGAACATAGCAATTCATAGACAAATACATGGCATAACAAGGATTCATCATAGTCAATTCATCATATTCAGCATGTACATTCATAAGAAGATACATTGCATAACCAAGAAGGACAAAGAATACTTATCTTGGGTGATGGTGTTGTCCTATAATTAGCTATGTGGATGCAATGTTCCACCAAGCCATAGGTCGGTGTGTTCCTTAATCTCTCAACACCACTTCCACCCACAAGTTGGGCATGATTTCCACAAGGAACGAGGGAAAAACAAATTACACACAGCTAAATCATATCACACACAGTCAAGCCAACCTCTAGTTGGGTTTATCAAGCTATTCCACTAAGCCAACACCAAGTTAGGTTTATTAGGTTGCAAGATTACAAGCCAAACAATGCTGGGTTTATCAAGCACTCATCCAAGCCAGCATACAGTTGGGTTTAACAGACTGTTCACAGTCAAGCCAACTTCCACAAAAAGGACCGGCCAAGCCACATATGGGTTTATTAGGAACTCATCCAAGCCACATATGGGTTTATTAGGAACTCAACCAAGCCATCATTCATAGTGGTTTCTCAGGCCAAAACACAACAAGGCACAACCAAGCCAATATACAATTAGGTTTATTAGGATGCTAAAGCAATGGAAAGGTATAATGACTAAGCTAGTGGCTCATTCAAGAGATAGGGACACCTCCACAAGGTCTATATGTCTTGGGATCGACATGACCTACATACCTAACAAAAGGAAGCATCCCCTTCTCTGCTCCATAGTCCCTCGAGATATGCCTTCCCTTCCAGTGCTCTTCAGGGCATGCAATGAAGATTTACTATCCACTCTTACCTTTTCATGAGGTTCCTTTCTGCACTAGATTTATCAATCCCAATCCTCTTCTCTTCCACTCCTAAGTCTTGCATACAGTTCAGACCCAAACCAGGGTGTAAAATCACAACAAACCACAGGGGAAACACAACAACACAGGATTTGACATTGTAAAACAAACCACTACTCTGTAACACAAAGAAAACAAGTTGCATACCACTCCATAGCACAATGTAGATGGGTTTAAAAACTATGAACAGTGAACCACACTGCAAAATCACGAACATAGAGCTTCTATGCGACTTAGGAGAGTGAACAACAATCAAGTGGTAGTATGGAATGGAATGACTACAACATTTAGATGAAGGATAGGTTGACAGACTGGGCACGTAATTCTTGGTTCTTTTACTTTCTTCAAATGCATGTAATTCCTAGTTCTTTTACTTTCTTGACTGAACTGCAGGTTTGTTCAGCCAAGAAATCAACTGCCATGCCTTGCTCTTCCCAAGGAATTAACTACCTCAACCAATTTCCTACAAGAAAATTGAATGCACAAGAACAGGGACAAACCGGGGTGGACGAGCTAATGAACGGGCAATTGTTACATAGATCTACAGTTTAGATCAACCATCAAACAAATCGACAACGCACAACGATTTCGTTGTGTGAACTAACGCAGACAAGGAAAACTTTGGAAAGCGCGATACTTTATGAAATCCACTTTAGTTTATTTGAGGTCCATCATTGATTTAGATCCAATGGTTTCTAGTTAATTTCGCTGGATAACTAGCAGTTGTTTAACATTAGCTAGCAGGTGCGAAATTTCTATCCAAAAAGGATTTTTTCTGTCTCGCGCCCACTTGGGTGACTTGGGAAACAAATCATATAAGGTTTTGATGTTGGTTAACTCCCTCCCTAATCCTCTATGAAATCATGCTCGCGTCTCTTTTCATGTTGCAGTTCCATAGCTAGCTGTGGCATTTTATCAAATTGTATGTATTTACATGATAATCAAAATGTTCTGTGCTTGGCCAGCACAATGAACCATAGGCATCAACCTTGATCACATATACACAAAAATACCAATCACTGGTAGGTCCTTGGCCTTGAGCTCCTTGCCATGATTCAAGATGTTATACATACATCATGTACAATACCTTGGGGTCAAAACCGAGGTATTAAATAGATGGTCTAAAACATAAATTTCTTAGTGTCAGTCAAGTCTGTGACAGAGGGTGTGAAGTTGTTTTCACTTCTAGAGATTGTAAAATAAAATATGTACCCTCAGGAAAATTAGTTGCAAAAGACATAAGAACCAAAAACAATGTCTATGTTTTGAAAGAAGAAAATTGAAGAATGTCATTTAAGCAAGTATGATGAAAGTTGGCTATGGCATAGGAGACTCAGACACCTAAACTTTGAGCACATAATCAAGCTTAGAAACAATGAAGCAGCAAAAGATCTTCCAAAAATATCAAAGCCATATGATTCTATATATAAATCTTGTCAAATGGGAAAGCTGACTCGTACACAGTTTAAATCTAAGAATTGCACATCAACAGACAATCCTATTTAGTTAGTGCATATAGATTTGTGTGGACCATCAAGGAAGGAAGGCATAGGAAGAGAAAGATATTTTATGCTGGTCATTGATGATTACTCTAGACTCACATGGGTTTCCTTTCTGAAGGAAAAATCTGAAGCATTTGAAAAGTTCAAAGTATTTAAGGCTCTGACTGAGAATCAAACAAGTAAAATACTGAAGGCAGTAAGGTCTGATAGAGGAGGAGAAAGTTAGTTCAAAAGACTTCAAAGAGTTTTGTAATAAGCATGGAATAAAAAGAGAGTATATTATCCCAGGGACTCCACAACAGAATGGAGTAGTTGAGAGACGAAACATATTAGTTCAACAGATGACGAGATCAATGATGAATGAAAAAAATATTGCTGAGACATATTGGGTCGAGACAATTCACACCACTATCCATATTCTTAACAAAACTCATCTAAAACTAAACAACGATAAAACTCATTATAAAGTGTGTTTTGGAAGACCTGCTTTTACTAAACATTTTAAGGTCTTTGGAAGTTAATGCTATATTAAAAATAATGATGAACATCTTGGTAAATATGATGACAAGGCCGATAAAGGTATTTTCCTAAAATATGCCACAAATAGTAAATGATGCATATACTATAATAAACCAACTGGAAAAATGTCAAATAAAACAACTCGAAAAATGATGTTTATTTTGTTTATACAGTGTATAAGCATCAAAGTATCAAATAAGATGAAACTTAAAAATATATTACAATAATGATTAGAATAATTATTTTATAATTTAAATTTACAATTTTAGAAAATGAAAAGAAATATATTAAAAAATCAAAATCACACGACTTTACTCTTTTTCAAATTAACTCAAATAAAATAAACTTCTAACCAATCACATAAAATGCCTTCCACTTAAAGAGATTACAAAAATGACAAAAAATCCAATTAAAGGCATTTGCCCGGTAATGTGTAAGTGACATTTTGGTTACACCGTACATGCATCAAAGTTGTCAAATCGGATGGAACCAATGGTGTAAAATTTGTATTTCTGATGTATATTGACAATGGCGAAGATACTATATAAATACAAAATTTTATGTAACCGATCCCACATGATTGGGTGAGTCTAAGGAAACAATAGTTGTACGGGGAAACTTTCCATAACAAAGGGAGAAAAATTTGGAGAAGGAAATGGAAAATAAATCTGCCCATAAATGTGTAGCATAGCCTTTAACACTCCCCCTCAAGTTGGAGTATGAACATCATGAATACCCAGCTTGCGTAGGAGGTGAATAAACTATTGGCATCCTAATGGTTTGGTAAAAATGTCCACGAGTTTATGTGTGGTAGAAATATAGGTAGTTTGAATCAATCCTGATTGAATCTTCTCACGAATGAGATGACAATCCAGTTTTATGTGTTTTGTCCATTCATGAAAAACTGGATTGGCAGCAATGTGTAAAGCCACTTTGTTGTCACAATGTAGGATTGTTGGCTGTGAATGAGAAACTTGTAAATCATTAAGAAGAAAACAAATCCATGTAAGTTCACAGCTGGTAGTAGCCATGGCACGATACTCGGCTTCAGCAGAGGAGAGAGATACAGTTGTTTGTTTCTTAGATTTCCAAGAGATTGAAGAATGTCCAAGCATGGTGCAAAATCCCATGGTGGAACGTCTTGTCATAGGACAACTTCCCCAATCTGAATCACAATAAGCCATAAGAGAAAGAGAACTCGTGGCCAAATATAAAAGACCTTGGCCAGGAGAACTCTTAAGATATCGAAGCACTCGCATAGCTGCATCAAGGTGAGGTTTTCGTGGTGCATGCATAAATTGACAAGTATGAATTGCAAACATAATATCTGGACGAGTGATCGTAAGATAAATAAGACGTCCCACTAGGCAATGATAAGGGGATGGATTTTGGAGAAGTTCGCCTTGCTCATTAGATAATTTCAATTGTTGTTCCATAGGAAAATTCGTAGGGCGAGCTGCAAGAAGACCTGTGTCAGATAGAATATCCAGAGTGTTTTTTCTTTATGAGATGCAAATGCCCTGTCTAAAGCGAGCCACTTCAATACCAAGAAAATATTTTAGCTGACCAAGATCCTTGATATGAAAACGATTTTGAAGGAAACACTTGAAATGGATGATAGTTGAAGAATCATTGCCAGCAATAATGATGTCATCCACATAGACTAGGATGACAGTAAAGGAGGAACCTATTTTGCAAATAAATAAGGAATAATCAGCCTTGGAAGGTGTAAAACCAACATCTTGAAGGGAAGAAGAGAGCTTGGAAAACCAATTTCTTGAATCTTGCTTAAGGCCATATAAGGACTTATTCAAGCGACAAACACGGTTCTCCCCCTATTTGCCAAGTCCAGGTGGAAGGACCATATAAACCTCTTCGTCTAAATCGCCATGAAGAAAGGCATTGTTGACATCTAGCTGATGAAGAGACCAATTACAAACTGTTGCAATAGACAAAAGACAATGCACAGTAGTTAATTTAGCAACTAGGGAAAAGGTTTCATGGTATTCTAACCCTGCCTTTTGAGTGTATCCTTTAGCAACCAGGTGTGCTTTGTAGCGTTCAATGGAGCCATTGGACTTGTACTTGATTTTATATACCCATCGACAACCAATCAGTTAATGACCAGGAGGCAAATTAACCATGGTCCATGTGCCATTAGCTTCCAAAGCGGCAAGTTCAGCGTACATGGCTTCACACCAATGTGGATCCTACATAGCTTGAGGAAACGAAGTAGGTTCTTGTTGTGCAGAAATGGCAGCAACAAAAGAACAATGAGTAGAACTAAAATGATTATATGAAAGAAAATTGGATAGAGGAAAATGTGTACCTTAAGTGAGGAAATGCAAGGAGTTCGATGAAGGATTGAGAGAAGAAGTTGGTAACGTGGGGCAGTGATACTCATGGAGGTGAGCGGGAGTTTGACTATGACGCATGGAGCGGCAAGGGGCAAGCAAAGATCGTGGGTTGTCATTAGTCTCCGTGGGAGAAGGAGCATGGGACAAGGATACTGGTAGGGTAGGGTCAGATGTGGGAGATGATGGGAGATCGAGAGCAGGAAGAGGGAATAGTATTTTCGATGAAGCCCAGTTTATTTTTTGCACTTAAAGCCATTCGTATGGCTCAGCTCCAAGTGGAATAATTGTCCCCAGTCAAGGAATGAGAAACCAAAATAGTTCCTGGATTGTCTGAACTGTTAAGGTGATATGGGCTAGTGCAATCAAGTGAAAAAATAGAACAATTAGCCATATTGGAATTTTCGGCTACCACAGATGGGGTTTGAGTTGGAGTAGTCATGAGAGAAAACTTGGGAAACAAATACTAGAAGAAATCCAATCAAGAACGTGACAGCAACAACAAATGCAAAATCAATAAGACTAATGCCCCTGTTCGTGAGTGTAAAAACAGAGACAAGTTCAAAACCAAACAAACAGAGCAAGGTTTGGTCAAAAGAAGAACAAGAAATAGCTTTGAGAAGAAGAGGCTGAAAACAAAGACAGAACCAAGGAAATAGCTCTGATACCATGTAAAATTTGTATTTTTGATGTATATTGACAATGGAGAAGATGCTATATAAATACAAAATTCTATGTAACCGTTCCCACATGATTGGGTGAGCCTAAGGAAACAATAGCTGTACGGGAAAACTTTCCATAAGAGAGAAAAATTTGGAGAAAGAAATGGAAAATAGTCTGCCCATAAATGTGTAGCATAGGCGTTAACAAATAATAAATTACATTTATGAAAATAATAATTTTATCAATTTAAAATTATAATCTTATTAATAAAATATTATTAAATTAAAAATTAAAAATAAATTTTATTATTTTTTTCAAATTCACAAATATTAATGAAATATAATAAGGCCGAGTTACCCCTACCGCACATCAATGTTTTCATTTGTTTTTCATCAACAAATATGTAACATAGCACATTTTAACAAAGCTTTTACATTTAAACAAAGTTTTATTTTGTATCTATGTATATATTATCATGGCCATTTACTCTTTCTAAGTTTTCGTGCTTAAAGAACTAAGTTGTATAATTATTTTACCACCCTAAACTTTTATAACTGTGAGGAGATATGTGAATTGCATGCCTTGTGGCTTACTTAGCTCTTTAGCTAATACCATGTTCATGTGACTGTAGGTGCAATTCCACTATTCCTAGTGTTTATGGTCAAAAGGTTACGATGGTTATGGTTGAATTTGGCACTCCTCTCATTTCGTTGACATTTAATATTGTACTTTACCCAGCGACGTGGAAGTCTCCACACCGCCTCCGTTCTCCTTTACATCTGGGTTTCGTTGCACTTTTGTACATGTCTCTTAAATGGGGTAATTTGTATATTGTTGGATGGATGTTTAGTCATGTTTGTTTTTTGAGGTATTATTTTTTTTCATGTTTATTATTTAACTATGCATGAGTACCACGCTATTGTTAGTGGCTAAATCCAGAAGTATAGTAGCATAATTCGGTTGTATTGGACCATTATTGGACTTTTGAAAATTTTGAAAATTGATTTTAGAATGCGAAATTTTAATTATTAAAAAACTACAAAATAAATACCTTTCAATTTTATACTCTGTAATTCAATTTAATGGGATTAAAAATATGCCTAAGAAAATAAATATACAAATATAATAGTAACATTAGATTTATTGGTTACCAAAACCATGTGCCAAAAACCACTTACGTCCTTACTCATTAGGGAGTCAAAGTTAACCCTAATACAATTTAAACATTAATTAATAAATTCTAAATGTAAATAGTGGTAAATATTATTAACTTTCTTCTTAAAATAATTAATAGCTATTAATAACTAAGAGTTTTCTCTCTTAGGCATTATATTTTTTTATTTTAAAGAATAATTTTGGTTATAAGAAATATGTTTAAAAAAATGGTTTTTTTTAAGTTTAAAATTTAATGGTTGATATTTAATATTTCATTAAAAATATTGTATATGTTTAACTATATTAAATATTATATATATTGTTGTATATTTAATTAAAATAATATATACATGAAGAAGTACTAATTATGCTACTATTCCGAGAAGGTATTACGTTTTCTTTCAACATTTCCTATGTTACGTCCGGTTTTAAATGCTGAGTTAATTTCATTTGTTGTTATTTCTCTTGCAGGTGTTTCAAGCTTCGGTTGAGTAGCTACTATATTTCCAAGGTTCATCCCCTTTCTTGTAAGCCCTTGTTATACTCATCTCTCTCACTGTTATATTGACGAATGTTAAAGCTAGAGGACTGTTGCTTCCTCCTCGAGTGATTCTCTAGGGCTTTTCATACCTTTCTCTGTGTACACGGATTGGTATAGAGAGGATTGTTGGGTTAAAACCACTATTTTTCTCATCTTAATTAGCTCGTTATTTCTGTTAGTATAACAGGTTACTCGTACATTGTATTTTAAATATTCACAGGGTTATTTTGAATACAATTTAAAGCCTGTATGTGGCTATGAACATGTAATTTCGGGTTGTTAACGTTTTATTCCCATCGTTCACTAGGCTTTACACCTTACTAAGTTCATGTATGTGCGTAGAGGGTTTGTAAATTTCTTTGGGTTTGAACATAGTTTTTAAAAATAGAATCTTGTTCGGATATATCAACTATCCTTATGAGTATTTGCTACATTTTTTAAATGTTTGTATTGCAGTTCCTTAATGAAAATATTCTATCCTTATCAAGTATTTGCTACATCGTTTAAATGTTTGTATTGCAGTACCTTAATGAAAATATTCTAGGGTTTGTAGTCATATATTCTGAGGTTTAATTGCACAATGCCGGTTTCTAAGTTTGTTTCCCAATTCATTCGGGTAGGGTTCATACTCGGAATTTTAAGAGAAGGTATAGAGTGCCATCAATTTCCTTCCGTAATCCATTGGCAAGAAATGTATGCATATAATCTTTGAGTTGAGAGGCGCTCTACAGCCCAGTATGGAGGAGATCTTGTAACTTTAAGTAAAGCTATGTAATGTTAAGTAACGCTACATAACGTAAAGTTATGGGGGAGATCTTGTAAAGTTACGTAACTTTATGTCGGCTATAAATAATAATAAAAAAATAAAAATAAACACAACTATATAAACAAGAAGAAATATCATAAACTACACAATAAACGCCCAGAAGTATCGCAACTTGGAAGCCTTGATGCAACACATAAGAATTTTAAATTTTATCTCAACTAGATCTAATTTCTCTAGAGAGGAAGACGAGCAGATAAGAGGGCAGGCTCACGCAGTCATATCCATCTCCACCTCCATGGGACCTCTGTTGGCAGCCTCACGCAGCCATCTCCACCTCCCTACGATCTCGTTGGCAAGCTCAGGTAGCCATCTCCCAACCAAAATATTCTGTTAACCAGCCAGCCATCTGAGCCAACAACCACCAGTTCTCAGCGTCACCCTCCTTAGCATAAAGAGCAAAGGTAAGCAGGAGAATGCAACTGAATCTGTTGGTGATATACAATTGGAAACCTTTCTTAATCAATTGAAAAAGACAAAGACCGAGGGATCAAATCTCCCATAGTAGAAATCTCTCGCATTAAAATGTATTGCTCAACATTATCCCCAAATTAAAAATCTGTTGATCTTGATATGGCTCTGTAAATGGGATGCCTAATCAGCCTAAATGTATATGGATTCTCTCATATGTGATAACGACAATAATGACTATTCAGTTGCGTGAATTCATGAACTCCGAAGTTACATAAAGTCATAAGTAGCCTAGAGCTTTGTGGAATTTGGAATAAAAGAAAACAATGCCAATGAAGGAATTTATAAGTTCGCAATTTGATTAAAAGTAAATTAACAATCACAACCAATATGTTTGAGGAAAAAGGAAAAGGAAACGCACCATGGTTGGGCTTAATTTAATTTATTTAATATATATTTCAATATATTTATATTAAAATATATATTCATTCAGTACTTCTAGTGCAAGATCAATCCCGCAATTAATTCCTTATACTGCAAAACATTCAAAACATTGAAACTAATGTCATATTTTCACAATCAATTTTAACAATGTTGTTAGGCATGGCATTTCTACTGTGCATTTTCACCATTAATAAAATAGATTTAAGTGTTGATGATGGCTTCCCATAAATAACTTTTTATAAATATAGTAATTTAGATAGATTTAGGTAGTAATGCATAGTAACATGAGCACCCTTCTTCATTTTTACTCTCCAAAGAAATACCCCACAAGATGATTCTCCTCTGCACACACTGCACTTTAGTTGAAGGGCGCTCATGAAAACATAAATATGAATGCATGCACTTTAGTTGAAAGACGCTCCTCAAAACATAAACATGAACGCATGGATATAATTTAAATACTGTCTAAACCCTAAAAAATAACTGAGAATAAAAACAATTAAAATTGAAAGTAAGATCACACTTACTATAATAAAATTCCCATTGTTTACGCCATCTACCCGATGATAGTTATTGGAAATTTTAACCATGCTACATGATGGAGCCTCTAAGTTTGTGACAGAAGCATTACCGGTGGGAAGAGATTCGTTACTTTTAGTGCTTCCTTGGGTTGGATGCATGTGGTTGGATGCATGTTTAAAGGCTGAGCTGAGCCCAAAAAGATAACCCAAAGAGCTCTTCCCGCCACCACTGCTAACACCACAACCATGATATAGTTGTGCTGTGTACATCTATGGCACTGTTATCAATCAAACTTTGCTTACAAGAAACAGCCAAAGCCACGGGAGGTTGTGAACTGTTTTAATGAAATATTAAACCAAATCGAAGGTGTACAATATTCCATTGAAGAAAAGTGCAAAAAGGGTTGAATATCTCTTTGTAGGACGGATTCATCTTTTCTTTCTTCACCATTATGGAGATGGTGGGCACCATTGAAATATATATTAAAACATTTAATAATATATATATGTTAAATTTATTTAGATGGCCGACATCATGGAAATATATATTAAATTTATATTATTATATATTTCAATGATTTATAATTCTACATAAATGATTCAAAAGGGGTAGATTGAGTATCTCTTTGCAGGACCGATTTATCTTTTTTTATCTTCACCATGGAGATGGCAGGCATCTTTGAAATATATATTAAAATATATAACAATAATATATATATTAAATTTATGGAGATGGCGGGCATCATGGAAATATATATTAAATTTATATTTTAATTTAAAATTAAATTAAAATAGAATTATAACTCATTGAAATATTTTAATTCAAACTAGAAGTGTAATTATGTTGTAATTATTGTACTTCAAATCTTGAAAGCATATTCAAATTTCCCTAGTTTCATAAATTATAGCCGACGAGGAAATCCCAAGTTCAAAATTTACAAATGTGTTTTATTAGCATAGATCTATCTTGAAAAAAATCTACCAATTGTTGAAATAGATCAAATTTCTAACCGTAAATCTTTTTTAGTGGAAATGTTGAAAAAATGTACAATAATGTAGAATCTAGCTCTTCTAAGAAAAACAAAAGAAGAGTGATTGTTTGGGGTAAAATGGAAAACCCTAGACCAACTGTAATTCTAAACCATATTTTCATTTATTTAATCCCATGGGGTCTTCACTTAATGAAACCATGCCATAGCACATTCGTTCGTGGCATATGAAACAATACCCCTATTTTCAAAAAATATTAGAAAATACCTCCCAAAATCATTTTTTTTAACCCCCTCCCAATATGCCTTGTCGATTTTAAAAACCCCTATTTTCCCTATATATTGCATGTATCCATTTTTTTATTTACATTTTTTATACCCCTTTATATTTCTACCTAAGGAAAAAAAAACTAAACACAAGAAAGGGCGACACTTGATAGGCGCCCTTAGGCAAATCACTTTATTAGGAATTAAAATGTATCACATGATGTCAAAACAAATAAGAGAGGATTTATTTGTACCAATCTCAAACAGTAGTGTGTTTTCCCCAAGAAGGGTTCAAAAATGAAACTTACACCATTTATAACTGCTTCTTTCCATCACGGACTTTTTAGGCAAGCACCATTTTGGTATCTAGGAGATTGTACAACTCCAGAAACAAAATTGATTTGGAATCTTCAATGCATATTGTTAATCTTTTTAGATTAAAAACAATATGAATTTAACAAGAGGAATGGACGAGTCGAGCTGGAATCAATTTATCCAATGAACTTGTGAGAATTTAAAGCATAAATTCATGATGTCAAAATAGGCCACCTTTCAGTTGAAGATTGTATTTCCAGTTCAAATTTCTACCTCGGCACCAAGTTCCTAGCTAAGTTTTACTCAAACAAATTCTTTATCATCTACGGGGAAAAGGAAAAAAAATCGAGGTTTGTGACAAACAAGTAAGTTGGTCAGAAGACATAAACAAAAAGATGGAGAAGCAAAGTCAGCTAAAAAATATGAGCCAAATAACTCAACACCAGTAACATTATGAGCAATTTCAAATTTAGTCTTCAAACTGACAAATTTTCTTCAACATAGATTCAAGGCAAATTTTGGAGGTGTGACTCTAACAAAGCAACCAACCAAACTACATAAAAATATCTCCAACAACGTATTTTCAAAAGCACTATGAAACATAACCCAATCTAGTGTACAGAAATTATCTTGTAGACTTGGCATTAAAACTTTTGTGGTTGGATTAGAGTCATAATCGTTTCACCAGCTTCATTTTCAGTTTGTAAATGAACCTGACAACCAATATGGTTTGACCATATGGAAAGGGTTCACCTTGTGAAGCCCAATGGGTTATCTCAATCAGTTCAAATAGGTTGTTTCAAGGTGGAGTTCACTGTAAGGTCTCTAGTTCTAGTCTGGCTGAGGTTCAAGTCCTGCTGAGTCTGACTGGGTTACCAACCACCATTGCAGCTAGTTGTTGAGCTTCCCTCCATCAAGATATTCCAAGGAAGAGGGGGAGAATCATGTGAGGCTTTTCTTGGAAAGAAAAGGAGTTTATCTTGTGATATGGTTAATCGTATCCAAAACCAAAGTTTGATTAAGCCCAATGTGTATGAGTGGATCAAACAAAATTAAATCTTACAACCTTGTTTCATTCATGACAGTCGGGTGGATCTAAATATCCAATACAATGCTAAGTTTTATCTTTTCTACACCAATAGCATTAATAATTGAAAAGGAAACCCAAACCCATGAATGTACATAAGTTTTCAAGTCTATCAAGTTCAGTGAAAAGAGTTTTTTGCATCAAATAAATTGATTTTCTATTCAAGAGTTAGGATTGTTGAATAAACAAGCAACGAACATTGTTTCCAAACTAAAAGATTCATGGCAAAAAGAGAAAATGGCTTGCAATAGGCTATAATTATATTAGAATGCAGAATGTTTGTTTACAATCTCTCCAGAATGCAGAATGTTTGCAGTAGACTTGAATGTTTGTTTACAACCTGTCCAGAAGCTCATTGCAATTTTGACAATATACAAAGCACTGTATGCATGCTAGAAAATAACATAGATTGATAAGGGTCGTATTAAGATACATCTTTTAGGTTATACAAATTCTTCCAACAATGATAGCTATAGCAATCTCTGAACAACTCCTGCTAACTGGAAAAGGTAACTCATCAATGATCTATACCTAGGACCTACCTCCTAGAGCAGCTAGTGGACCAGCCTTGCCAGATTTCATCCGTGCAGCTTTTGATTAAGCAAGCATCTCATCATAGTTCTGCAAGTCATTAAACAAAATGAAAAGATTTATCAATGTAGAATCAAAGAAAAGAACATAATGAGAAGGAAGTGTAGAATATGTTCAGCAACAATCGTGCAAAACTAGGTTAAATTTTAAGGCAAGACCTTTAGTATAAATGAATTAAAAATGGTTAATGCTTACCCTTTTCTCCATGACCAAACCCTATTTTGGTAGGATCTTATCAGCAATACCATAATCAATTGCTTCTTGTGGGAAAAAGTATCTTGATCTTTGAATATCCTTTGCAATATCTTCTTGTGTTTTGCTAATTCCTTTTGCGAGTAATTCAATGTAATACTGTGTATTTACTTCCAACTCTTTTTCCTGAAGAAGACATAATTTCATTAGCTGGCCTATAATAAGTATTAAGCACTCCTTTAAAAGGAACTAAGTGAGAATTTACCTGTTACTTAAGAACGACTTGGAAGGTAAAGCAGCAGCAGTAGTTTCAATTGGCTTGGATTCTAGAATAAGTAACCTTTAGGCTGTTGCATTATCTGCATGAGAAAAAAGAGATTTCAATTCCAAAATAGAATAAAAAATTATGAATGAGATTCCCAATTCAAAGATTAAATTTTAAACTAAAAACAATTGCAATTTTACAGAGAAAGAAATCATTGATAGGGGCTCTCTGTCTCTTGGATTCCGAGAGATAAAAGTTAAGAACATGCACACCAGAAGCAACAGTACCATAGGACCAGTACTCCTTATATGGAAGCCATGTTGATTACTTGTGGACATTCTCAATCAAGCCTTCTATCCAAATAAATGGAACTGAACCATGAACTATGAAATTACTCCATATATTCTAACCATCCTTAAGCCAAAAATATAGACGTTGGTTCTTATTTACCTAGCCTTGCTGCTTTGAGGAACTTATTGTTAACTCATATGAAAAATATGTGATGTAGGAATTGTGTGACCTAAAAGTTAAAAGCCAAAATGATTTCAAGCCTGTTAAGTAGGATTTGTGTGACCTAAAATCTAAAAGCCAAAATAATTTCAACCCTATGAAGTAGGAATTGTGTGGTCTGAAAGCTAAAGTACAAAATTATTTCAACCTTAAAAACGTGTTAAAAAAGTAAAGCAAAAAGCAAAAAGCAATTTAAAAAATTAAAGCATAAAAGCTATGGTAAAAAGGGAAAAAGCAAGAATTTATTGCCAACAAAATGTAACACATTATAAACATTCGAACATGATTTAGCTGGATTTAATTTCACTCAATTTATAAAGCAGTGTAAATGTTGATTATGTAAAAATACAATGTCATAATGTCTCAGGTGTACTTTAAAAAAATTGTAAAGAGATATTTTTATTTTGAAAAAAAAAATTATTTTGTTAAGATATTTTATGATAAGTATTATATTTTTTTCTTTATATATTGTAATGGAAGATAGCTTACTACTGAACGTGACATCTATAAAAAATATTACATCTTTTATTTTATCGTGGTTCAATTAACACCTAAATTTTTATGTGTAGTAATACGAATCATGTGACTCTATAATGTATGTAACATGGTGATGGAGTCATGATGTGATCCCTTAGTGGAGAATGGGTTTAGTGGGTTGTTGCAAATTTGTTTGGAGTCAAAACATTGCACTTATTATCATTAACAGGGTAAGTGAATTTAAGTGTGGTAATTAATGGTGTGTTGCTGTAGTGGTTGATCAATAGTATTGATGGAATGTACTCTTTTACCCACAACAAATAGATTCAATTAACCTTTTGTATTATGAGTGGCATTGATTGATTATGAAATTTAAGTAGGTCTAGCTGCTAGTTCAAACTTGCACTTGTGTTTTTTCCTGCTTATATCCAAGAGAGCAAGATCTTCTTGATGATACAGCAACATATATACATGTGATCTATCAATGATGTAGAGAGATCAAATGAGTCACCTTCTTCTTGAGCTTTACCTTCACCTTATTACAGGCCAGCTAATGTAGAGAGATCAAATGAGTCACCTTATGTTGCTGCTTTACCTTTAGTAAGCCTGTATTGAAAATTAAAATAGGAAAAGATCAAAGCCATTCATTCAACGCAATGATGGAGAGGAAATGCCCATAGCAGCCATCAAAGAAGCATCTTACAATCTATGCACAATAGAGAAATCTTGCATACAATTGGAATTAACTCAAAGTCTGACAATCATTGATGAAGGCAGAGACCCTGAGCTAAATGCAGCATGAAGACTTGTATACAATAACCCTAAATGCCGTGATTTTATAGACAAAGATATGTCTGCAGAAACACTGTGCAGACAACATGGAGAGAGTCGGGTAATAGCAAGTTCTTATTGATGATACAGCAACATATATACATGTGATCTATCAATGATGTAGAGAGATCAAATGATTCACCTTCTTCTCAAGCTTTACCTTCACCTTATTATAGGCCACCTGATGTAGAGAGATCAAATGAGTCACCTTCTACTGCTGCTTTACCTTTAGTAAGCCTGTATTGAAAATTAAAATAGGAAAATATCAAAGTCATTCGTTCAACGCAATGATGGAGAGGAAATTCCCACAGCAACCATCAAAGAAGCATATTCCAATATATGCACAATAGAGAAATCTTGCATACAATTGGAATTAAATCAAAGTCCAACAATCATTGATGAAGGCAGAGACCCTAAGCTAAATACAGCATGAAGACTTGTATACAGTAACCCTAAATGCCATGATTTTATAGAAAAATATATGTCTGCAGAAACCCTGTGCAGACGGCATGGAGAGAGTCGGGTACCATGAAGACCAAAGCATGCCAGACACAGTAAAGAGTAACTACAGCAAACTAATTGTCATATGCAATATCATTGGTAGGAGAATGGAAGCCCTATGCAAACAAGAACACATTTTGAGTAGCAAGTGTTCATGCACATGAAGAACAAGTTACAACATCATTTCTCACAGAT
>LPNX010045213.1:9794-106162 GCA_001517045.1 Pseudotsuga menziesii
TTAAATTCTGCTTCCTATCTCAGTTGAACCTCTCTTCAAGCTATCACACAGATAGTGAAAAATGGTCGCGCATCTCGCTTCTTAAATACAGTCTCCAGCATCCAGTTTCTGTAACAGTTTCTATAACATGGCCAACTTGCATCCATTTGTATTCCAAATTATTCGTGAAAGTGTAATACGTATAGAAATCGAATTTCAAAGGTTAAACCATCAGAGGATTCTATAATATAGTTATAAACAGAGACAAAGACAAGGAAGGTTATCTTTTTGTTCTCTCTAAGAACCAATTAAAACCAAAACTTTTTAATCTGTCGCTGCACAGCTTTACCCTGCTGTACATTTCGACGTTTGACAAGATAGTACAATAATTCTTCTGTATGATATTGTGGGAGGGGTGCATGTTTCTCGCCTCATGGAGTACATATGGCTCGGATCTTCTTCGTAATCGCACCGAAGGTTTCCATAACCCGTCTTCCATCCATCCTTTAAGAGTCTTTCCTTCCCGTGCTTGATCAAACCCAAACTTCTTATTACAGTGCACAGAAGTAGTAGAGCTCTGAGCATTACAGTGCTTATAATTCCTGGTATTTTGGGGTCAGATTTTTGTATCGAGAGCAGAGCAGAGAGATCCAGTGATGCCAGGGAAGGGTTGTGTGACTCGCTCTGATTGCAGCAGGCATGGCACTAATCATTAATTTTAAAAATAATATGACCAATATCAAAACCCCATTAATCTTATAATTTGCCATTATATTGATTGCATTTAAAATTTAAAATTTTCATTAATATTTTTTTCAATTATTATAAATATACTAATCCTACATCTATACAACAACAAACAACTAAAACTAATTCATTAAATTATTTAAGCATTTATTTACATTTATAATGTGAATAAAATTTTATTAAAAATTATTTAAATTTTTAATAATACAATCACAAAGTATTTTACTAAAAATTATTTAAATTTTTAATAATGCAATCATAAAGTGTTATACTTAAATTTTTTTTTTTAATAATACAATCACAAAGTATTTTGAAATGTATATAATAAACTGCATATAAAAAATCATTATTTTAATTAATCTCTACCGTGGAAACTTATCTTTGTTTAAATAACTTTATTCCAATAGTATACATATATGTAAATATAATAATAAGAAGCAATCTATGTTGAATTAAGTCTTTATGTATAAAATATTTAAGAAACATAATTTAAGTTTTATTTTAAAAATAATTTATTTTTATTTTGGAAAAGTATTATGTTTTAATGGACAAATATTTAAGAAACATAATTTAACATTAATTTAAAAATAATAATTATTATTTCGGAAAAGAATAGGCACTTCAAATTGAAATATGATGTTACATTCAAATCTGATCCTGGTCATAATAGCATTGAAGTCTATCCTTATCCTTTCCTTAACGAACCAAACTTTTATAATAAAATATCTACAAACTAGTCTAGGTCAAAGGTCGGGCTTTTAAAGGTCGTTCTGAATTTCGCAAAGCACGAGGAAAGACAGCTTGTGATCCCTCGATGCTTCTAAAATGTTAACTGCACACAAGACATGCTTAACGGGTCCCGAATTGAATGCTGTTCATTGAAGAAATCTCAGCATATATTCACATTATTTCTGCTTTTTTTCCTATATTACACACGCGTTCCAAATTTGATTCGAACGTTTTAGCTGTAGTTAGATCAAGAACTGGGCGACGATTTACTAGAAATCTGAATATATATATTTGTCTGTGTGCTTAGATCTTCTCCTTATTCTGAGTTCAAATTGCTTGTTTGGCATTCCAATTCAGTTTATTTCACGTTCTGTCAACAGAGATAATCTGATTTTACTTTCGAATTTCTAGCTAACCACACACTCCATATCATTATAAGAGGCATAACTAAATGAGTTGATAAAACCTTGTCATTGCACCATGCCAGATTCAGAGCCTTATCCACATCATGACCACTCCATATGAAAGGAACTCTTGAAATCATTGATACATAAATGCAAAATTCCTTTATGTAAGGTTAGGTAATAAATAAATGATTAGTATTATCAGGTGTATCCCTACAAAGGGAACATCTACTAGGGTCATTCCATCCTTTCTGCTGTAGAACCTCCCATACAGGGAATTTATTATTCAAGACCAACTATAAGAATAATTTATTCTTATAGGGACAACTGAATTTTTATATACTTTTGTACTACCAGAGTGGCTCGTCGTAACATTCAATAATATATCTTTGGGGTATAATATCCACCATTTGTATCCTAGACTAAATGATTTCATCTAGCGATTGAGAAAGTCTGATATGACTATTTTTGAAAGCAAAAATATATATGTCTCGTCGAAATTAGCCTTCGACCAAAAAACAAAAAAACAAAACCATCAACCTTCAACCACTCCTATCTCAAGAAAAAGGTATAAATAGAATCACCATTCTAAGCCAAGTGAATGTATCCTTGGTCTCTTAGATTTTGAGCTATATGCAAAGATCATCCGTGGTTACCCAAACTCCCAACCCATAACCTAGCCCATTCATATCAACATATATTTCCAACAAAATATAATTCAATGGCTCTTAACATTAACCTAGGGTCATTCTTTTCAATGTCACAATCACCAGATCATATAATCTGTATGTTGTTCCACTATAACTAGTGTATTAAAGTGCGGAATAAATTAGACAACATGCATCATTGTATTATAGAAACTAACCATACCAATAAACAATTATCACTTCTCACTGGATCATTATTTTATGAAAGTGTTTTATATGTAAATGATAAATGACAAGCACCCACCGTTTCTTTATCACTCCTCACTATTTTATGGAAGTTTTAATGTGCGTGCTCAATATATAAGTGACAAGCACCCACCATGTCAAAGAGTGGGATATTATTACATTATAACTCTGAAACATATAATGATTTTAGTCGTGTTAATAACTATAACGACTCAATCAATGAACTACTATATCCTTATTAATTTATAGAAATTAATGATGTATATAAACAATTTTCACTATGTTCAATATATATAGAGTGAATATAGCATCCACTACTCATCAAAAGTAGGATACTATTATAATGTGAAACATATGATTATTCTAATTATCTTACATACCGGAATTGACTCGTCACTCAATCGATGAACAAATCTGCCCTCCTGAATATATTACTTATCTGAGAAATCAAATCTCGCAAAGATTATAAAATTTTCTGGCGAAACCAAGATCGTCTCTCGCATAATTATTCAATTTAAAGTTAAATTTCATGTCCCGGATGATTCTAGCGGCCACCACGCCAGACAGGAGCTACTACAAATTTCATAGTCTACGCCAAAAGAGCTTGAGCTTGTTTTTCATATTTGAAGCCATTAGACTTTGAAGTGTCTACAGACCAGACAAAGATGCCTTCTAACTTGCCCTTCTGCTTCAGCGTATTGCACGCCTGAAAGAAGCCATGGTCGGGCAAGAGACCTGTAGCGCCACTCTCTGTATTGAAACTAACGACTACCCTCCCTTCCTTGTACAGAGATGCCTGAGTATTGTAGTGTTGGATGAACTGTGAAACCGTGGTGCCGGCATCGTAGGCATAGAATTGGAAGTTAACGTAGTCTATGACATGCCCGTATTTGCTCCATAACGCTCTGTAATGCGACTGAACGGCGCCTCCGTCGTCGAAGGGAGCAATGGACGCGAAGGAGATGGCTTTGCTCTGCTTTAACTTGGTGATCAACTGCCCGATGCACTCTACAAACGTGTTAGCGTCGGCCTCAAAATGCTCGTAGTCGATGTCGATGTCGTCCAGATGGTATTGTTTGATTATCTTCGAAAGCGACGAGACTGCGTTGTTTACCCACGAAGACACTGACGATGGCTTGAATTGCACGGGGTGACCGTTGCCTACGCTATCTCCGCCTAAGCTTAGAGCGACCTTTATTAACAGCAACGGTGTTTCAGACGAAAGGTGTTCCATTATTAACAGCAGGCAAAGCTCATGTAGGAATTCGAGTTACAGCTTTCT
Source organism: Pseudotsuga menziesii (assembly GCA_001517045.1). Taxonomy (NCBI): domain Eukaryota; kingdom Viridiplantae; phylum Streptophyta; class Pinopsida; order Pinales; family Pinaceae; genus Pseudotsuga; species Pseudotsuga menziesii. The sequence goes on from LPNX010045213.1 coordinate 13,829, forward strand.
GTCAGAGGCCACTGTTTGCCCAGCTACGTTCAGCCCCGCTTCTCCCTACACGAAGTTGCTGGACGAAAAATCTTACGGATGCATCGCAACGATGGTGAGCCAAGACGGCCACATATACGCACTCGCAGTGTCTGGCGATGGCCTTTTTTACACCGGCTCGCAGAGAGAAACCATTCGTTTATGGAAACAGCCCACCTTTCACGAATACGGCTACTTCAAAGCCGGTAGCGGGTCTGTTAAGGCTCTGCTGATTGCCTGGGATTACGTTTTCAGCGCTCACCAGGACCGGAAGATCCGCGTATGGTACTGCCCACAAAAGGATTCTGGCGCTTGCAGGCGATTAACAACACTTCCTACCATGAAAGATCAAATACAGAGTTCAATGAATCCCAAAAACAATGTCTAGGTTCGGAGGCATCACAATGCCCTTTGGATCCAGCATTTCGACTCCATTTCATCGTTGGCCTTTAACGAAGAACGGGGTCTACTGTATTCCGGTTCGTGGGACAAAACCGTGAAGGTGTGGAGAATGCAGGATTGGAGATGCATCGAATCGATCGTGGCTCACGACGTTGCTGTCAGTTCCGTAGCTGTAGCCTGAATAGCCTGAAAATGGACGGAACGATTCACTGGAAGGTGGGCACGTGGATCAAATTCAGTCTTTGAATTATAAATAACATAATAATAAAATATAATAAATGCTGATGTCATAGTAGCCATGTGTCAAGTGAAAACCAGATACCAAACTCCAAGGCTGACATCATCCCTGATTGGCCAATTAGAAGCTGACAAAATAGCAAAGGTAAATATTTTTATTAAAATTTAAAATAATTTTTGGCAAACTCCAAAGCTAAACTTTACAAAACAGATTTTAATTTTTTAAACCTGCATCAAAAAACACCAAAATCAACCAAAGTCAAAATCAAACGATTACTGCTGTGGCAGGTATAATAATTTATTATATTATAATACAATAGTTTAATAAAATAAATGAATATGTTTTCAAAGAAAAAATGATGGTAAGTTAAAATTCAAGTGGATAGAATATATATAATCATTATTTAATATATTATAATATTTTATTTTATTAAAATAAATCAATAAAATCGAGAATAATATTTAAATATAAATTTTTACCAAAAAAACTTCGTCTTAATATATAAGTATATGAATATATAAATATAGTTAACGAATATATAGTTAATAAAATATATAAATATATATTTTCATATTTAAATAATAATAAGTTATTATATATTTATGTATATTTAATAATTAAAAATTTAATTATTAAATTTGAAGAGTATAAACAATATTGATTTAAATATATTTTAATAATAATAATAAATTAATATACAATTATGTTTATTAAATATTAAAAAGTAATTAAAAGATTCTTATTAAATTATTTTAATTATAAGATGTTAAATGATTTTGATTTTGAATACATATTTTGTTATTATTAATTTATTATTTAAAGTGTATATTATATATTGAAAAAAAATTGCTTAGTTTTGGTTTTTAATATAACATTTACATTTTGGTGTTGTAATTTATTTTATATTGAAATATAAAAAATAGTTTTAGCTTAAGTATTTTAATAGATTTATATTATATTCAAAAGTATTATGAGTACTATTTTCATTATGAGTACTTTTCTTACAATATTGTTATGGTCAACTATGAGTTTTTATTCACCATTTAGAATTTGACAAATAAGCATATTTAACTCAACCAATGCCACCTCAACTATTATAGATGATGTCATTTTCTAAAATGTGATTGGTTGTTATAAAATTGGTTTTGATAGTACATTTTTTGTTTTGAGGCCCATTTTAGACCTCAAAATTCCCCTAATGAACATTTTCACCACCATTCTGATTAATATAGATCTCTATGAAACTAGATGTCATGGAAAATGTGCATATTGGAGGAAACTCTTCACCTGAAGAGATTGCCAGTTATATTGCCTTATTTAAGGAATTCTGTGATATCTTTTCTTGATCTTATGAGGAGATGCCAGGAATCAACCCATCATTTGTGGATCATGAAATCAAAACTTACCCTAACATTAAAAGTGTTCGACAAAATATCATACCTGTGAATCCATGGAAAGCGACAACCGTTAAGGATGAAGTGGAAAAAATGTTGAAATTCGGTTTCATTTACCCTATCTCTTTGACGGAATGAGTATCCAATCTCGTTTCGATCCATAAGTAACAAGGGACTATACGCGTTTGTATATATTTCCAGGAGTTGAACAAGGCTTGTCGCACGGAAAACTACCCCATGCCGTTCATTGATCAGATTATTGATGCATGTGTGGGTAGCGATGTTTTCTCATTTATGGATGGTTTTTCGGGATATAACCAAATTCAGATTAAACCCGAAGACCATAACAAAACTTCCTTTATCTATTCCTGGGATACATTCGCATACAAAAAGATGTGTTTTGGCTTGAAAAATGCTAGGGAAACCTTTCAACATGCAATGAAATTTTCTTTCCATGATATCAAGCATATTGTTGAACCATACCTAGACGATCTTCCAATCCATTCTCGAAAGAGGAAGGATCATCCAGATCATCTTTGCTTAGTTTTTGAAAAATGTAGACACTACAAGCTCTGCTTAAATCCCCATAAGTGTGTCTGTAGTATTGAATCTAGGCGACTTCTAGGCTTCATAGTCTCCAATAAGCGTATAAGGTCTAATCTACCGAAAGCAGAGGAAATTGTTAATTAGCCTCCTCCTAGAACCATCAGATAGTTACAAAGTATACAAGGAAAGTGAAAATTTCTCCAACGATTTATTGTGAACTATGCCAAGATCACTAAGGGTTTCATGCACTTTCTTAAGCAAGGCACCCCATTTCTATGGGACAAAGTTGCTTAACAATATTTCGAGGCATTGAAAAAGGCACTTCCATCAACTCCTCTTTTGCGCCTGCCAGACTAAATGAAGGACTTCATATTGTATCTGGCTACATCTGAGTATATGATAGTTGTAGTGCTAGTTTAGGAGGATGGCAAGATCCAAGAGCATGTTATTTATTATCTCAGTCGTGCTTTGGTTGGTCCTAAACTGAGGTATTCACATGTGGAGAAAATGGCTTTGGCGGCAGTCTATGCCGTCCATAGGTTGAGACACTACATTCTACTAAGGACAAACTCTATGGTTACAGATGTAAATCTATTTCAGTAAGTACTATCTCGACGAATAATTGGGGGAAATTTTAATAAGTGGACTGCCATTCTCCAGGAGTTTGACCTAGATTTTCAATTCGCCAAGTCTAAGAAATCCCTAGTATTCGTAGAACTTATCTGAGAGTTCCAAAGTGAAGAAAGCATAGTTATAGAAGATGAACCATTTCCTGATGAGCACATTTTCTTAATTTCAACCTCTGATCCTTGGTACAAAGATATCCTAGTTTATCTCAATAATTTAAAGTGTCTTGTGACATTCTCACAGGAATATCGACTTAAGATAATATTAAATGCGAAAACTACCTCATAATCGGTGATACATTGTATAGAAAAGTAGTAGATTCCATCTTGCGTCGATGCCTTACTCATGAGGAGGTTGAGCTTGTCCTAAATGATTCTCACAGGTATTCAAGGACAGGGAGTCTTATCACAAGCCAGTCTAACCACATTCATGGGTCCTATTTTGGACTCAAATTACTGATAGGTGGTTACCAAGCCATGGCAATTTCTTTTAGTGTAAAAAATAAAAGATAATGAGTCTCCTGACAGAGCTAGCTTGTTCAGTTTCCAAGGTAGGATTTGTGTAGGGCATTGCACCTTACTAGAGGAAGTGGTATTGTTTCAACTAAGTTGTTGTTCTTATGTCAAAAAAAAGAAAAAAAGAGAGAGACAAAAAATAAATAGATATATGTATTTTTGTGTATAATAAACTTGTGTATATGTTAATAAACAATCTGCATTTAAGGTGGTTATCTGTTTAATGGTCTTGAAATAAATCAAGGTTTCCAATAGGTTTATGACAAACTAACCTCCTCTTCTCATATAGATACATTATTACTTCTGAACCTTTTTCATCTGTTGAGTATCATTATCAGTGATTTTGGATGGGAAGATGACAATTATATTATTTGTGCTAGAACTGGTTATACTCTTATGAAACCATTCTTGATTATAAGCTCAAGTATTTTTTTGACTGGCATATCTCATTTCAAATTCTTAAGTTGATTTGTATAGAGATAATTATTTCTCCCGGCGAGTCCCCATTTGCTGCTAGCAGCAACAGATCCCATTTCAGCAGCTGAAATGGGAGCCTGAAGAGGGGGCCACTTGACCTCCTAAATATCATCATATTTTTAGAATTATATAGTTTAAAGAGATAAATGTAACCTTAACAAATAAGTAGTTGGAGCAGGTACAACCGATCTAACCTCTCTCATGATGTATAAATAAGTATCAAATATGAATACAAAGTTGGATTGGATGTCCCTTCCCAAATACTTGTCTTTGATGGTTGTGTATGAGCGTAATGTATGCTTGAATGTGATGTGAAATAATAGCTTCCAACATCTAGCGTTGTTTCCTCCTTTGTCTGGTCTGGGTGACAGTCGTAGTGGATGAAGGTGGTAGAAATGAAGGACATCGTGAAGTTGTTGTGAATATTAAAACACTGCTTGTGTGTTCTGAACCTTAGAAAGAATGCCCGTACGTTCATGAATCTGAAAAGACTTTTATTGAAAAAGAGGTTGATTATTGATACTGCATGATAGAGAAATTTGTTGTTCTTATCTTTTCTCCCTTCATTTCATGATAGAAATTGGTTGCAAATTGTTTAAATAACTGATTGATATTCCTATATGCTCGTGGACTGCTTGTGGACTGCTTGAATTATAGAAAGAAGAAGATTAAGATTCAGTTTGTTATGTGATCACGTTCCTTGTATTACTCGAGTGAAAATCCTACAATGGGCATGAAATATTTCCCAATGTTAATATATAATGGTTGCTGAATGATTCATACTTGGTCGTGGCTGTTCTTTATAATGCCAGTCAACCAACAGACTTCCTAACGAGCACACAGTATAAGAATATGATTAAGGAGTGGATGATTAAAGAAGTAATCATGCGTTGATCCACTTTTGAGCAGTCACTGCTTCTAGATATGTTGATCAGTTGACTGTCCATGTGAATACCAATCATTAATTATATATATGTGTACCCGACTTCCTTCTTATCAATAATATGATTGTCTGCAATTGTTGTATCTGCGCCATTTCGACCATAATGCCTGGAGCAACCGTCTGTCGAATGATGTCGTCGAGGAGTCCACTAATGAAGAGTATCTATAGTCGATTGCTATGTTTCATCCGACTAAGTGGGTTGAAAATGTTGAGTGCATATAAAATATGGTTTCCTCTTGTCGGGTTGAACCACTGAGGAAGAGCCCTAGTGATCGGTGCAAATAATGGTGACTGCTTTCGGACTAAAGTCACTGAGTGGGTGATTTTCGACTTGCTTTTTCGCCTACTAATTCCAACTATTCATTTACACAAGTGCTCATCTAAATGTTGAAGTTGCGATCAAACAAAAAACTAATGTGAGTATTTTTTGACTTCTTTCATTACTTGCAGTCAATTAGCAGTATCCGTTGACCAGTGGATTGATGTGAGTATTTGTCGACTTCTTCTACTTGTAATTCAAGCTAAAAAGTAACATTGTTTAGTTGAAATAACCAAATCACTTCTAGATACACTATCTTCCTACGACCCCGGTCATGGAGCATTATCGATATGTTTCTATCAGTTCATTACAGTTTCGAGTTGCTGAGAATATGAGATCAGATCACATGATACCTGGAGGCCATCGAATAGAATATCATCGACATGGTGGAGTAGAGCAAGAATGAGCGCTTGAAAACATTGCTTGAAAAGACCAATCAACTTCTTGTACGCCTTGGTACTGTTGTCCAAAGAAAAAAGAATGCAGAACATGCGGACGACAGTAAGACAAAATAACAAGGTGTTGTTGATCCTACTACAGAGGAAGATGAGGAAGTGCTTGCTGATATGGATCGTGATCATGCACAAAAGAAAACTGATCTAGTAGAGGGGAAGCGATGGTATAACTCTGTTATACATTCGATTCAGGAAAAGTTGGTATATTTAAAAGAAAATGTATGTTCTAAAATCAGCACCGAGTATGATCTACGTGAAGAATGTGAAAATCTAGGAAAACAACTCTTTGACTAGGGTCTTATGTGTTTGCGTCAAAACCTCCCTCTTTTTGGCATGGGAGATGCTTCAACAAATGAATCCGATGAGTGTCGACATAGGAGGAGGGATGCAGAGAGGCAAACAAGGCTAGAAGAGGAAGAAATAAATCATGTGGAGACAAAGAAGAGGAAGTTTTTCAATGAATTGTTAAATACAGCTTGTGAATTTTAGTTGCAAGGGTAGGTTTCTTTGAAAGGTCAAAAACATTGCAATGATGGTGTCCAGGCATGGCATTCTAGGAAAAGGCAGCAGGATACACATGCAGAAAAGTTGAGGTTTCAATCACTGGAAGTTGATGACCAAGAATCTTACATGTGAATGCTGGAAGAGAGAATCACCATCTACTCAGTCGATTGAGCAAGTAACTTGTGAGAATATCAGTGATATTAGCAATCAAAATGCATCTGCTGTAAATGAAGACAATCAAAACCATCCAGAATCTCAATTGATGCCAACACCAATCAGTCCATCCACTCATACCATTTCGATACCTGTAGAACGGCCACAGTTTCTTGTATTTTTGACATAGCTATCGACTCCAATTATGATCATAAATATTATTATCGACATATATTAAGAAACCATTGACTAATTTGGACATGTCGACCACTCTAGTTGAAAAGAGAAACCGACCAGAAGCAAACTTCAGTTTGTCTAACAGCCTACTGTGCAGACATTAGATTCTCCTCAACTGATTAATATATTTGTCAGCTATACTTCTTTTCGGAGAGTAAGAAAATTTAAGAAATTTGTTCTATGTATAATAATTTATGTGGGGGTAAATGTTATTTGGTCGTTGTGATCATTGATTTTATGTTTGGTCGATATGCTTTAATTGGTCGATATCCATGTTGACTTATTCTAGTTGATATCGGCTGCTTATCAGTTGTGTAAAATGAAAAGGTTGTCAGTTGATTTGTTTACAAACATGTCGGTTGAGTCTGTTAAAAAGCATGTCGGTTAAGTCTCTTACAAACATGGGCCGTGATAGATACAAGGTTGGTTGGTGTTTTCATTTTGGTCGGTTATTACAAAAATATTAAATTGACTTGATAGGGTTGTAAGCTTGGTTGATGATATTTATTAAAATTTTATTGATTCAATTATGTCACCATTCCAATGACTATGTTGTAAATTTTTAATTCAAGAGGGGGTTAAACGTGAGTCTCAATAAAGGCAGGCGATCCCCTCCATTTTATGTAAGTTAAGTTTGTCTCTTTCCAACCATTGTAAGTCGAGTCATGTTAAGTCAGTCAAAGTACAAGTAGTTAATCATGACCAAGACCATGCACATGAGCAAGAAATATACAATCTTGCAGGAAATGTAAACTCTCACAGCAGAAGAAGATGATGACGATGGAATTTAAGCAAATATCACTCACCTACATAACAAAGTGCTCCAATGAGACATGATGACAATGTGCTTAAACCCCTCAGTATCAAAATGTTGAAACTGTTCCTCGGTTATGACATCAGAAAGCTAGAAGACAGAGAAATGACATAGAAAGTCAAAGAGCCAAAAGGCCCTGCATGCCTGAACCAATGGAGATGTCAGTCAGATGAGCTAGGGTGAGGATTTAAACTAAAAGACCTCATTGTGGAAAAGGATAGTCGACCGCTGTTGTGAGAGGATGATACTTCGATGGACTACTCCCAGATTGAAGATGGAGGCTAAAGAGTAACCAGTCACAGTAGAGCCTTGTACACATGTGTTTTCCTATCAAGTTGGCGGTTGTTGCAACTGATTTACCTATGTAGACAGGTATGCATGGTTGATGCATAGTATGGACTACTTCAGCAGTAGCAGAGACCCAGGATGTTGATGCATATTTCTTTGTTATCTTTAGGACAAGGAAACATTTTGTTTGTGTGGGAGATGTACAGGGGTCCACTTGACCTCCTAAATATCATCATATTTGTATAATTATATAGTTTAAAGAGATAAATGTAACCTTAACAAATGTGTAGTTGGAGTGGGTACAATCGATCCAATCTCTCCCATGTTGTATAAATAAGTATCAAAGATAAATGCAAAGTTGGATTGGACGTCCCTTCCCAAATACTTGTCTTTTATGGTTGTGTATGAGCGTAATGTATTCTTGAATGTGATGTGAAATCATAGCTTCCAACAGAGCCCCATTCACTCACTAAGGCAACCTCTAAGGTTATGTCTTTTCTTATGGGGCCATAATCATGCTTACTATAAGTACTATGTTTTGGGTTTTAATAAATTTATTCAAAGAATTTTTTTTTTGGTTTCATGGATTGCGAAAGTAATCTCTTTTTCTTGTTCCCAACCTACATTCTACAATCTGCAATGTGGATTGTGGAAGTCCTTTTTTTGGAGGTTTTGAATTTTTTTCCACAACCCGCAACCTAGAAATGTGGACTGCGGATATTGAAATTTCTTTTACTTTGTTTATTTTTCCTTTCTGCAACCCACAACCCACAAATGAGGATTGCAAATGGTGGATAATATTTTCACGAATAAAATATCAATTTTTGGCTCCACATTTCCACAACCTGTAATGCGGATTGTGGAAAACATGAACTCTATAAATACTAAAATTGCAGAATTATGTTCCTGTAATTCCACAACCCGCAATTGCGGATTGCGGATGGTGGAAGTTAAGTCATCCATTTTTTGTTGCAAATATCATTCTGCATTACTGCAACTGTAATGTGGATTGCGGATTGGGGAAATCAAAATTGAATAAATTGGTTCAAGTATACCTCTGCAATTCTATTTCCCGCTCTAATCTTGACCATTGATTTTTTTCAAAATCTATGGCGTAGATCTATTTCACTCTTGGTCTTAGTTGATTTAAATCATTCGAATTTTACGAATTTTTCTCCTTTTTAACCTATAATTTTTACTGTGCTAATATTTTACAGTGATTGTCTCATCGAACCCATGAATCCTTCTGTTTTCAAGCTATCCACGGGTAAGTTTCTCGAATTTCTTAGTTCTCAGCAGTTCAATTTGGTTATTTTTATCTTGGGTAAATTTTAATTATGGTCTCCAAATTTGTATAAGAATTTACCTCCCAGTCTGCAAATATGTCGAGAACTATAAGGTATAATATTGCTCTGAACAAGCAGAAGAGTAAGGACCTGAATGTTGTTATTTTCTTTGACACCATTGGACGGGTGTCAGAAATCTATGACCTAAACTGGTCTCGAATCTATTCTATTTTTTATAATGATGATTTCTCCACCATTACTTGCGACTAGCCATTTTTCAACAATATCAGTAAATACTAGCTCCACTTTATCCCAGCCAGACCACCATCCATTCCTTACATAGATCCGATCAAGTGAGAATTGGACCACGTAAACCCCAAAGAGTGATATTTTGAGGATCACGCATAGACCCAGGTAGCCTCTTTCCACCCTGAGATCTTTGCAAGAGCATATGCCCTTAACCCACCACAATAGTTGTTGAATGCTCAATTCCTTGAAGCTACCATGACCCAATACAACTTTGAAGATATGATAAAATCATGGATGGAAAATCATGCAGAGTTCATCCCCAAGGATGATAAATCCTATCCCATCTATTGATTTAGAGAATCATTCTCTCTGTTGGTGGAAATTCTCTATAGGTTGCATGGGTCACCCAATTGCACTGTGTTCAAAGTGGAATGGGCACCCCTTGCTCATCATGTATTAACCAAAGGTGAATCTTTCAACTGGGTGCAAATTCTTTCAATTGTCTTGAAGGAGGCCATTGAAAAATACTAGAAGAACCTGTTGTCCAGGAATCCTTCTTTCTACTTGTCAGGTTATGTAATGGATATCTTCTGTGTGACATCTCTATTCTTGACCATCGAATGGAATTGGACAAGGAATTCACCACTAGTCCACATCTATTGTTTGGACTTATGGGAGGACAAATTTATTCACCATAACTATGAGATTTTCGACTACTTCATTGGCTCAATTTATAAGAAAACTTTCAAAGGGGATGCTGCCACTTTCTTTGACAGGACCAAGGCACTAATCTCCACCATGGGGGATCAGTATGTGGGTGAGTATTTCTACTACATTTGAATTTGGGGTAGCAACACTGTACATTTGTTTCCCAGGATAGTGTCAGACAGGATTGTGATTCAAGAGATATCTTTTCAAGTTGTCATTGATGGGGTATTCCCAAATCTTTCAACATCGAAGAGGAAGTGTTCTTCAAATTTTCCACTCAATTTGGGATTCCTGACTCTGCAGAACTCCAAACATGTTTCCATTATTTTCAAGGAAATTACTACAATGAACTTAGGGGAGGCACCTGAAAGGATGCACGATCCTAAGTCATTTTTGGCCAAACACTTTGTATAGGAGCACATGAAGACATCGTATGTCCATCAGGAAAATCCTGATGACTCAATTTACTGAGGTGCAAATGACTTTTCAGAAGTGGTGAGCGTGATTATTATTATTATTATTATTACTAATATTAAAAAAACTTGAAATTAAATATTTTAGTATAAAATGTTTTCATATACAACAATTATATACGTGTATGTGTTTGAGAGAGATAATATTAATAATTTTTATTTAAAATATATATAATATAATTAATAAAAAATCATAAACAAAATTATAATACTATAAAAATATTGTTTTCAATTAAATATTTTAATATACAATAAGTTTACATGAGGTTGAAATGCCATTTTTCTTGTAGTGTAGAGACGTGTTTGCATTCAACCATGGAGGAACTCAAACATGTATCTATGGGTGGCTTCCAAATATATCAAGAATAAGCTATATATATGAATCCATCGCATTATTTGAATGTTATTCCTCAACCCACCCAAATAAAATAATCCCCAATATTTATATTATTGTGTCAAATTAAAATCTCCCTTGACCCCTTAATACGAGGAAATATATTTTTTAGGATTTAATGAGTATTCAAACCCCCAATATGAATGGATGTGATATGATATTGCCTCACTAGTGAACCCACCATGCTAAAATCACAACAAATTGTTTATCTTGGCGGACTAATAACACCCTCTTTCATTTTAGATTGGAATTTTAGGTATGGCAGACTTTAATAGGTAAATCTTGATTTTTTTATGCCATAAAAGACATAGAGAAGAAGGGTAAAATGAATTCCCTTTATCCCATACCTTGTAGGTGCAATAAATGGGGTATGCATACCTCCCCATATCCATTGAATATATAGTTGATGAAATTGTAAAAATTAGTTGCTAAAATATTTCATTTATTTGTGTGCATTGAAAGTGCTCATTTTATTCTAAGATTGGAGTTTGAGATGCATCAGATTGCAGTTTCAAGTTTCGTGGAGATTCGTACGTGGATTTTTCTCATTTTTCTTAGGAAAAAGAATTGAGAAGAGGGGAATAATTAGTGCCCCTTATCCTATGCCCTATACATGTAGTAGATGGGGTACTCATATCACCCAATATTTGGCAATCTTCTTGAATCTGATGAACACACAATGATAAAACCCCAAAGGCCAATTGTTGAAATCATTATTTCATTTACATGGTTGGATATAGAGCACTCATTTTAGTATAATATTACACATTAAGATGGATGATGTTCCAGTTACAAGTCTAGTGAATTGTCATGGGTAGTTTTTAATCATTTTTGTGTTTGAAAGGGAACCAAGAAGAGGGGTGGAATGAATTCCTCTTATCCCATGCCTTGTAGTAACACCATATCGGGTGCTCATGTCACTCCATATATAATAATATCCACAAAATATCATGAGAAAAAAACATTTGTTGAAATTACAATTTTGATTATATGGATTGATTTAGAGCAACATTTTCGTTTGACATTTGGAGTTTAAAATTTTGCATATTTTCAAAGGTGCATTTTAATCATTTTTGTGCTACAAAAAAAACCAGGGAAGAGGTACATAATGAGTGGCACTTATCCCATGGTACCTAGAATGGATGCTCTAAATCCACATAGATAAACCAAATCATGATTTCAACAATTGACTTTTATGGTTTCAATAATTGTTTGTTTGTCAGATTCCAGGGATATCGTTGTGTATTGGGCGATATGAGTGCATTATATATTGCACCTACATGGCATGGGATACAGGGAGTTATTTCCACACCTCTTCACATTTCCTTTGTCAACACAAAAAATATCAATCATTGCATTCAGATAATCATACTTAATGTGTTGCACTACACAATGAAGAACAAAAAACGAATCATAATTGACTTTTGTGCTTTCAATAATTATTTGATTATCAGATTCTAGGGATATTGTTTTATATGGGGTGATATAAGTGCCTTATATATTGAACCTAGCTAGTATGGGATACAGTTGGCAGGGGATCAAGTGCATATGGTGTGATGTAGGAGAAAGAGACAATGGTCAAAGTGGACTATGCAAGAGGAATTTGTCGACAAGTGTGGTCCTCCTGGTAAGAAACAATGAGAATTTGGTTTGTGATGTTTTCAAATATTGTGATTTATGTATCTGCAATTAATTGATGTGATCTGAGTGATGTGATCTATATGCTTAGAATGATATGATTTGATGATGTGATCTCCTGGTGTTTGATGAAATATCTTGATTATCTGAATGATGCAAAGTCTTCGAATGGTGAATGGATTCCTACATGTCAACCTCTTTGTTAAGAACTAAATAATGAAATGGTGCGATACTAGATCTATTGCAAATAATTTGGATAAATAATAGGTTAAATCCCTTCCTAGATCACTAAGTTGTATTGCGACAGAGAGAGACTAAGTGCGCAAGTCCTCTTCCCTTATGTGGAAATGTGGTTCCTGTAGCCCTCCCTCAAATATCTTGGGTGGGACTTCATCTGCTTCATAGGTGTTGCTGGAGGGTGAAACTTGTCTGAGACAGTGTTTAGGGAAATTGCGTCGACAATGTGTGAACCCTTGTCGACTGATCTGTGCCAACAAATTGTTCTGTTGTCAGGAACTTAGTGTGAGGAAGAAGAGGACATGTTGTGGCACCCGACGAAACTAGAGATCCAGCACTGGTTCGAGCAGAAGGCCCGTGAGTTTGCAACAGAAGAAAACAATAGCTCCAGGATAACTACATAAGAGTGGTTGGGAAGACATATCTACTCTGATATCCATGAATATTTCTTTGCTAAGTTCTTGATTATTTTGTTTGAGTGGTTGGCGCAGGTTAATTTCTAGAAAAATAAATTTCCAAGGAGGTGAACCTACTTACTGGACCCCTGAGTTGATTCAACAACTAAAAAGGGTAGACAACAAGTTGTCAAGGGTTGTTGAAGTGTGGCTCAATACCGTTTTGGAAGGATATATCACTCATTTTGTTGTCGACACAATCAAATCCTATAGCGACACAGGAAGGGAATTCTTCCAGGGACCAAGAGGTAGGTTTCTATTGTCTTTGCAATTATGGATTAAGATGTTCATATGCAAAAAAGGAATATTGAAAATGAACTCCAACGAGTAAAATTCCTGGTGTGCGGAGGTCATAGGTACTGTGGAGACGAGGGTTGGATGGAATGATACCGGGTATATGGATGGGATTTATGATGAGAATGTGAAGGATTTGAGGAAGAGTCTGGTATTATACTAAGTGGGGCGAGGTTCTAGAAAGAGAAGAGGCAAAGGATTGAGGAGAGTCCTGGTGTGACCAGAACAAGAAACTAAGCTACCCTACAATATCGAAGGACTTGACCAGGCTACGCCCGAGCTCGAGGAAGGACTAAACTAAAGAAACAATGTACATACACCTTTGTCCACTATGCCACATTTAGGAAGAAACACCAGATCATCACAAGACTTCCCGGTATTCAACCACCGATGTAATAGTAGCTAACCAATGAATACCGGAAGAAGACTTAGAATGGAGGGTGATGATGTATAAATACCTTTGTTCCATGGGAATGATATTGAAGATATTGAGAAGTATTGGTTTCTCTGTGAAGCAGTATGGACTGTCAAGCAAGTTCAAGATGAAGATATTAAGAAAGGACAACTAGTGACAACCTTTTGAGGTTGATCATTGTATTAGTACATGAAGTTTGTACAAGTAACAGCAGTACATCAGCAGAAGACACTAGTCCAGATTAGGACTGGGTTGATTGAGGAATTCTGAAAACCCAAATCTGAGTCGCAGTGCATTATTGAATTGAAGGAAATAAAAAAATATCCAAACGAGTCAGTATGGGATTTCGATCAGCGGTTTAAGACGTTGAACGATAATGTTAGCTTCAGATTGAGCATTATGCAACACAAAGAATGGTTCATCATAGCATTAGTGCAACACATTCGAATTCCATTCATGAAATAGAAGATCAAAACACAAACTGAGGCTTTGGAAATTGCGATGAAGATGGAGGTTTCACCAGTTGGAAAACTAGGGGTTAGGATGAATTAGATCCTATCATAATTGGTGAATCTAATGATTTAGTTGCAAGATATGAAAAAGGGAAAGGACATCCATGAATAAGTATGGTGTATTGGATGTTGCACATAAGGACATCATACGGATCAATGTTTAGATTTTCGTGAATACTTATAGGCGGGCGCTCCTAATCCATTCAGTGAAGGTGGTCTATCATGGTGTCAAATCTGTCAAATGCAAGGACATCGACACGAGGAATGCGTATATCTCGAAAAGGTTGTGTCAAAGCCGACGAATTTGTTTTGCAATTTCTGTCGATCATTCGGTCATGAAGAGAAGGAGTAGAGCATGTGACTTGCTCCAAGAAAGAACAATGGATAAGTATGTCATGAAAGGAGAAGAGAACAAACCAGTGGAGAGACCGCAACCACAACAACCACCACATTTTGCACAACAACAAACATAATTTGTTCCATCGTAGCCACAATACAATCAGATGGTGTATAATCCACAGTATACCCAACCACAGTATATTCAATCACAGCATAATCAGCAAAAAAAATAGTTTAATCAACTGTAGTACTAGCCACAAGGAGGATTACGTGGAGGATTCTGAGGAGGTCAGGATGGAGGCTTCAGTCAAGGAGGAGGTATGGGATGAGGTTGTGGACCTATGCAATGCTATAATTGCAGAGTATTAGGACATTATCAGCAAGATTTCCCAAACCTTTAGTTGCAATGTACTTAGTATACCGCTACAGATTATACTATTGAATATTCTCCACAGCTGATTGTGAAGTGGAAAGCGAATAATTTCCCACCACCACAGAACCAGAACTAGAATGTGAACCAGAATGAGAACCAGGATGTGAACCAAACTCAAAATCAGAATCAAGGACCAATCATAGGAAACATTTTGGTGGAACCCAGGACTCAACCTGCAGATGTTGGAGTCATAACTCGAGGAGGCACGACAATAAGAGATGATGGTCCACTCCCATAGATCTGACTAGTGGCTTGAAAGAAGGTGCAATTATATGTCAACATCAAGAAAGAAATGTTATTCAATGCAAGAGATGTAATACAAAGGGGTACATGTAAGTTTCCTATCTATGAAATGCCACCTGCTTTTGATTCGACACTTGTAGCAGGAGAATCATAGAAGGTTGGAACGTTGAAAATTTTCTTAGAAAGAAGTCTATCATTATCGAAATATCCTAGTGCGCTGGCTGAAATAGAAAGTTTTCTCTAGGGACAAGAGAAAGGGTGTCAAGACAATGTCATGAACTCTTTGCATAAAAGGAATACTGGAAGGGAAATGAGAATGAATGTCCAAATCAATGACTATGATGTGGGATATATCATATTCGATCTAGGATCATATGTCAATATATTGACAAGGAAAATGTGGGAAACAACAGTTGTTTTGGTCCCATGTAGAACTATGAGTCCAAAATCAGCACAGAGTGTTGCCAATGGGGCAAGTACCACACTTACTCATCGAAGTGGAAGGGATGAAGCCTTATGCAGATTTAGAAATTATTGAAATCGTCGACAAAAGTAGCTCATATCCCGCACTTTTCTGATTGGCTTGGTTAATGACAAACTGGTGCTTATCAACTTCAAGAAGAGAGTGACGACTTCTGAGAATAGTGACATGCAGATCATTTCCCCATTGGATCCAATTGAAGGTAGAAGATATGTAGAACCAGTAAAGGAGGAAGTTGTGGGAGGATGGGATTACACATACAATATTTCAGAGGATTACATCCATCCCACCATGGACGGGGAGATTGTATGGTGAAGTACTAGCTCTGCATCATTATATTATGATGATGCACTAGAGAATTGGCAGAATTGGCTACATGAAGTATTGATCCAGAAATGTGGGTGAGTCACCCAGTCACTGCACTGGGTCGCAATGGATGTTATCGAGCTACTAGCCTATGAAGGGATAACCAACTTGAATGAGTTTATTGATGAGTTCAAAGACAAGGTATCGGAGCCTCAGCGACTATTGGCACTGGAGGAAGCAAAGAAGGCCACTCTAGAAAGATGGTGGGCGATGCATAAGAACTCGATCGGTGGTTGGATGATATGTCGCATACTGATGGAAGTTCGATTTGAAGTAATAAAGAACTATTAGGGAGAGAAGTATGATGGAAGGAATACTCCCAAGTATCATCTAGTCACATGTTAGAGCACATGGGATTCAAGACTGAAGAATGAATGGGTACATGCTTTTGTCCATACACTATATGAGATGACGTGAAAATGGTATGTATGAATAGAACTAAGAAGGGAGCTTACAACATGGGAAGACTTGACTGCCTACTTAAGCCACACATTCAGCTTTGTGAATATTGATCCAGTGATACATAGTGCACTTCAACACATCCGAAATGCCATCTTGGAAGTAGTTCCAGTGGCATTTCCCGCAGAATTGCATGAGACGCAAGTAACACAATTGATGATGGAATGCTACAATGTGACAGGTGAACCTGATGATGGGGATGATCCAAGGGATATAAATATCACAGAATCAAATGGAAATCGAGATATCACAGCACTAGAGATGTCGATCTACAAATTCTAACAACCTCTTAATATTCAGAAGGTCAATATTGGGTCAAAAAAGGCTCGAAGATCACCAATGTAGGATATTATTGGGATAGAGCCACTATGAAGAAGATCACTGATCTATTACATGAGTTCCAGTATTTATTCCTACCTAAATTTGCTGAGATGAAATTGATTTTAGGGAATTGGGGAGAAATGAAAATACCACTAAATCTAGATGTGAATCCAGGAAAGAGACGTCCTTATCACTTGACTCCGCGATACCAGGAATAAGTGAAAGCTTAGCTAGACAAGATGTTGGATTCTGGCATCATCGAACCTGTGGAAGAATTAGAATGGATCAGTCCGATGGTTGTTCAAGACAAGAAAATGGGAGAAATACAAATCTTTGTTGACCTTAGAATTTTAAATGATGCATGTCTCCATGATCTATTCCCAACACCATTTATGGACGAAGTACTGGAAGGATTCGGTGGAAAAGAGATCTATTCGTTCACATATGGATTTTTAGGCTACCATCAGATAAAGATTGCAAAGGAAGACCAGCACAAGACCACTTTCGTGATGGAATGGGGATGTTTCTAGTACACAGTGATGTCGTTTGGCCTCAAGAACGCACTTGCGATCTTCTATAGGATAGTAGTCACTGCATTTAAAGATTTCATTCAAAAAAATTTGGCGGTGTATATGGACGATTGCACTGTCTATGGGTTGGTAAGAGACCACATCACAAATCTGTGACTGATTCTAGAGAGATGCCGACAACATCATATCTCACTAAATCTATGGAAGTGTATATTTTGTGCGTCATTTGGCATTTTGTTAGGATATAGTGTCTACAAAGAAGGTATGTTGGTTGATATTGCTAAAATTGTGATAATCATTAATCTTCCTCCACCATCGATGGTGAAACAACTCAGAACGACGTTGGTCATATGGGGTATTATGAGAAGTTCATAAGGGGATATAGTGCAAGCACAACACCGATGGAGAAACTATTGAATAAGTATTCCAAATTCAAATGGAGCCATGAGTGTCAAGGAAGTCTCGACACTCTAAAAAAGAAGATGGTCACAGCGTCGATATTGGTCTTTCCAGATTGGGTGAAGTAATTTCATGTCCATGTTGATGCATCATTAGTTGCATTAGGAGTAATTTTGGCACAACCAGGTGAAGGATCGATTGACCACCCAATATCCTACACAAGTTGGAAGTTGTCTTCCATGGAAAGGAAATACACAAGGACATAATGAGAAGGATTGGTGATGGTATATGCACTGCAGAAATTCCACCACTATATATTGGGAGGACACTTCAAGATGTTCATCGATCATTCAACACTAATATATATGTTCAACAAGCCTTTGTTGGGGGGGAATATATGCTGATGGTTTCTACTCTTCCAATAATTTTATTTCGGGATCATTGTGAAGCTTGGTCAATTGAATGCTGAACCCGATAATTTGTTAAGGATTGAGACAGGAAAAGAACCAAGCGGCCTCAAGGATTTCCTACCTGATGTGCAGTTTTTTAAAGTTGGAATGGTAGATGACCATTATGAATAAATTATTCAGTTCTTATCGACAAGGAAAGCACCAGACAACTTCACCACTAGTCAGAAGAAGCAATTGGTCATTTGAGCTACAGATTTTTAGTTAATCACCGAAAAACTATACAAAATGGGGCCATATGAAATTCTACGTTGGTATGTTCTACCACATGAACATGAAATAATATTGGTGGAAGCACATGATGGAGTTGTAGGAGGAAATTATGGAAGTACTACAACCTCAAATAAGATACTCTGAGTTGGCCTGTGGTCGCCAACCATGCACAATGATGCTGCAGACTATGCAAAAATTTGTGACTTCTGTCAAAGGACAAGAAATCCATCATGACAGGACGAGATGCCATTAGTTTCCCATGTGATGCTACAACCATTTGATAAGTGGGAAGTGGATTTTGTAGGACCCATCAATCCGCCAGGAAAGAGGATGGGTGCACGATACATTATTACTGTGACATACTTCTTGACTAGATGAAAGGAAGAAACACTAGTGGCAGATTTTACTACTGCGACAAAATCAAGGTTCCTATTTGACAGTATCGTTACTTGGATCAGTTGTCCCAATATAGTGATGAGCGACCAAGGGAGTTACTTTGTCAATCAGATGATTAGTGCAATGATAGAGGAATTTCAGATACTGAATAAGAAGACTACCCCTTCTCACCCACAAGCGAATGGTGCGGTCGAGGCATTCAATAAAGTATTGGAGCATGTGCTAAAAAAGGTATCCAACACAAACCGAGATGAGTAGGATCTAAAAATCCTCTCTATATTATGGTATTATAGGACTACGTGCAAGCAGTTGACGGGGAAAACTCCATTCAAGCTTGTTTATGGCCACGAAATGATGATGCCAATGGATTACATTGTTCCCAGCCTATGCATCACAGCAACGATAGGCATGATTGATGAAGGAGTGCTTAATGAACACTTAACATAGTTGGTAAAACTTAAAGAATATTTTTTCATCGTCTTATTTCACCAGCAAGTTGAAAATGATCGCCAAAAGGCACGGAATGATCGACATATCAAAGCAAAGTACTTTCTACGAGGAGATATGGTTCTCCTCTACGATAACAAGATCGCAAATCACCCAAGTAAGCTCCAAATGCATTGGTTAGGTCCTTATGTGATTCATTTGATCACCAACGGAGGTACGATGCAATTACAATAGCTAGATGGCACATTTCTATTGAATCTTGTGAATGGAAGTCAAGTAAATCCCTATCAGGATAGCCAAGAGTGGCACCATGCCTAAAAAACTGCGCAGTAAAAAAAATTGATGATGATGATGATATGCAGGACAGGTTAGGGAGTAAGGAAATAGCCAGAGAAAGAGTCAACAGAAGGGAGACGAAGAGCTAGTCATAGTAGGAAGGAAGCTTGGTGACATCCGACAAAGGGCGATATAGGAAAATCAGGAAATAGATGAAGCAATTAAAATCGATGGGCGAAGACACAATTGGACGAGACATGCCATTTATGAGGAATTAGACTGTTGGATTTGCAAAATCAGCGACATATTTGGTCGATCGTTGGAGGATTTGGACACGATGTTCAAAATCATTCACACAAGTGCTCTCAAGAATATAAGAATCAACACGAGAGGGTTGTGTTACACCATTGAACTAGTTGAGAACATAATTTAGTGCAGAGGTAAGTGTAAGTGAGAAGTGTAGAAGTGAGAGAGCAATAGAGTTGTAATGATGGCCCAGATAATTTCGAGTGGTAGTACACATGAATATATGCCATCAAGAACATCGACCGTATAAGAGAGGGCAGACTTTCAAGAGGAAATTCCATGAGTAGTAAAGAAGAAGAGGGGATCAAATCTCCCAAAGTCTCCCCAAAGAAGGATAAAATCGACTCGAAGTGAAACCAGGGTAGAAATAGCGGAAGTAGAAGCTGACCCCTCAACAACAGGAGGCGAGGAATCCACAATGAATAAAGGAGTAATAGTGGATGACATTTTGGGATATATACTGCCATGAAATCTAGATGCATTAGTGGTTTGAATCAGTCAGAACCAGAGGTTTCCTATCCAGTTGTCGCCAACACCAAAAGGGGTGCATGTCACTGCAAATATTATACCGTACTTGCAAAAGCTCCAGTACAATGATCATGAAATTCTCGCATACCTGGAATGTACCATGAAGGCATATGAGAAGCAAGAAAGTGGTGAAGGAGGACTAGTTGTTAGATTCCCACAACAGTAGCCTATTCCAGTTGCAATAGTCATGATTGTTGGGCATCACCCACATGCCACACTTTGGACACGAGGCAGAACTGACTGTATGTGTAAAGTAGTTGTTGGCCTGTTTTCATAGAGGGTAACTTTGGCTTGACACAAAGGTACCTATCACGATTGAATTAATATCTCAGATCATCGGGTTACCAGTGGTGGGTGTCGACCTGTCGTAGTATTTTCGAGGAAAAGACAACGATAAGAGGTTAGCTGTGAATATTAAAAGGAAGTATGATGTTATCAGGGACAAATGTGCATATGTCATAAAACCCATGAACGACAAAGCAGTTCGGGTCACCACAAAGTTAGTTACGGTGAAGATTGTGAGAAAAAATCGACCATACCAATGTACTTTAGGAGTCATTTCATGCACAGAGCAGTGCGTTGAAGGAGTTCAGATGAACTAGTCGTTGTTCTTGTTGAATCAATTGACAGAGGATGCAATGTTGGCATAGGACATTAAGAATACCTTCACTTATTCATGGTTGTTACTATTAATCGCACTTGTGGGTTGGATGGAACCTAAATTTTATCAGGGAATGGACGTTGAAGCCATCAAAACATGCAGAGTAGCACACCATCAGAACTTATGGTGGCTCGACATTAAGGAGAGACAGATAGATTGTTCCATCCAATTTTATTTATATCTGGATGGCCTTCAAGAAGCAGTTAAGAAAGTTCCACGCCTCACAGAGGAGGTTGCGACAAAGTATCAATGAGTGGCATTGTTCACACTAGGACCACATGTGATCCATATCCAAGCAAGATGCAAATTTGATAACCAATGGCTAACAATGTCTTACAAGATGATAGATGAGGAATTGGATGCCATCATTGATGATTGGCCGGTAGAGTGGAAGGTTCCATTTGTTGTGGATGACTTATCAGATACTGAACCAGGAGTAACACCAATCATCCCCGCCAAGCAGGAGCAGGAGCAAGCGAATATCTCTAAGGAGGTGGAATTGCAAGAGGAGTCATTTGCCACTCCAACAGATTCGGAGGTGGAGCAGTAGCAAGAAGAAGGACGAACGAAGAGAAGGTTTGAGCAAGGAGAAGCAAGAAGCGCCTGAAGGATGACGAAGGATCAAGTTAGTTAGATATTGGCCGCAATTACTGGTACGACCAATGAAAGCCACACCAAGGTGAAGAAACATTCGACAAGATACTTCCACCTAGTCAAGGGATTGTTGCAATCCATGATTAATGCTATATTGGAGAAGGTACCACATATGGGCATGTTGCAAAGAGAAGTCAAAATCTGTACCGATAAGAGAATTCGACTTGTGTTGATTCCATCATGCATGCTGGCGACCGACAATGACGGAGTTGAGGTGGAAGTGAATCAGTTCGATGTGATCAGCCTCGACGTAAAAGAGCTCCCAATGCAGACATTAGCACGTATGCAGAAGGAAGCAAGCTAAGTGATCACACACCATGAGGAAATCGTACACGACTAGTTAGTGAAGTCACAGGAGCACATAGCATTAGCAAATGAGGAGATCGAGAGGATGAAGAAAGCACACGAAGCGGAGGTAATGATAAAACCAAAGGACTTCGATGACAAGGAAAGGCTTGAGAAGGCCATCTAAACCACTTGTGAGAAAATTCATGACATCACTTCGGAGATTCTCATGGAAGCCAAGATAGTGTGACTAGGCCTCATAGTTGTAGATTTAAAGAAGGAGAATAAGGACTTACAAGCACGCCAGATACCAAGTACGCCACCAGAACAGATCACAGAATGCAAAAGCAAAATAAAAGAGGCAACAACATAGCTAGAGGAGCTAGAGAAGGAATCCAATTCCATTGCGAAAGAAACACCGCAATTTTGGATGCACATCATTCAAGATAATCAGCTATAGCAATTGGGTGCGCATCTCAACACGATAGAGGAAAAACTACAAGCAATGTGGGGATCATTGAGGTCGATGGCCCCAATTGTGCAGGTAATGAAGGAAATAGAACTAAAGGTGCTACAATAGAGATTCACCAAGGAAAAAACAGTTCCATCACTGTAGGACAGTGCAGTTGGATCGGTTTCAAGAAGATGCGAAGCAACTGGCGCTAAGGGAAATGGAAATACTTGCAGCCACGCAAAAGGATCGAACCAAAGTGACACAAGTTTCAGAAGAACATCTGACTGAGCATGAGGTTGAGGAATGCACTACCATGGGCGCAAACGTCAAAGAAGAGGTCGAGCAGATGCACAAAGAGCATGACAAATACAAGGCTAACTTGAATCAACAATCTATTTCTGGTTGACGTGGCTCGGGGACAAGCCACGAGTTTTTATTGGGGGCCTATTGTCAAGGGATCGAGCGCACATGGTGCGACATAGGAGAAAGTGACAAATGTCAAAGTGGGCTCTGCAAGAGGAAGTTGTTGACAAGTGTGGTCGACCTGGTCGGAAGAAGTTAGAGTTTGGTTCAAGTTAGTTAGCAAATCATTTATATGTGAAACTTTTTTGTAAAGGCGGAAGCCTATAAAAAGAGTTAGGAATGTAGTGATAGAGAGACAAGATCAAGCCTCATCTTTGATATCTGTATTTTGGTGTAAGGTTGTCCACTAATGGTTGTATCTTAGGGTGTATTGTGACTTGTGAAGTTAATATAAGAATGTTGTTGGAAAATCTATGTTGTCTTTGTCTGCGATACAATTTGTGATGTTTTCAAATCTTGTGATTTATGTCTCTGCAATTAATTGATGTGATCTGAGTGACATAATCTATATTGTTAGAATGATTTGATTTGATTCTGTGATTTCCTGGTGTTTGATGAAATGTATTGCTTATCTAAATGATGTGAAGTATTCGAATGGTGAATGGATTCCTACATGTCAACCTCTTTGTTAAGAACTGAATAATGAAATGGTGTGACACTAGATCTGTTGCAAATAATTTGGATAAATAATAGGTTAAACCCCTTCATGGATCGCTGAGTTGTATTGGGACAAAGTGAGGCTAATTGTGCAAGTCAACTTCCCTTTTGCAGAAACGTGGTTCATGCAGCCCTCCCTCAAATATCTCGGGCGAGAAGGTGTTGTTGGATAGGGTAAAACCTATCCGGGTCTGTGTTTAGGGAGATTGCGTCGAAATGCGTCGACAACGTGTAAATCCCTGTCGAGTGGTCAAGATATACATAGAATTATTTCCACACCTCTCCACATTTCCTTTTTCGACATAAAAAAAAATCAAAATTTTCCACCTACATGGCATGGGATACATGGAATTATTTTCACACCTCTTCACGTTTCCTTTTTCAACACAAGAAATATCGAAATTTGCCAATGAAAATTGCATTAACATAGTCATACATAATTTGCTGCACACAATCATTGTGAAATTTGTGGAATGCTCCACAACACAATGAAAAAAAGAAAACCAGAGGACAACTTGGCTGGTGAAACTTTTCTTGTGGGTATTGCGCGTTAGTGGATTTGCATGGTAGCATCATACTACACTGACTTTTTAGGGTATTGTGCGTTATTGGATTTGCACGGTAGCATCATACTACACCAGACTTTTAAAAGTCCACAAGGTAGCATAAAACTACACCAGACTTTTAATGTTAATAACTTAGGGCCCAACCGGGTTCAAACCGGTGACCTCTTGATTTGCAGTCAAATGCTCTACCACTGAGCTATAGGCACAATTGTGAGGAACTGAATTTGATATTAATTAGTCATACATAAAAGTCCTTCACTGCTTCTCGACGTTGCGTTATAAAACCAATTCTTGTGAAGCCAATATTGTATGTTGACCTACCTTCTCAAAATACTAAAATGTTTTGTCATCTCCATTTCATAATTTGCAGTATTTTGTAACACGATGGTATTTTGTAACATGTCATAATCTTTGCCCATCTCCATGTCATAATCTGCCAATATTGTACGTACCTTCCTTCTCAAAATACTAAAACCTTTGGCCATATCCATCCATGTCATAAAGCTGTGTAACACGACGGTCCATTCTACAATGCCATCGACTGTTTTGCAACAGTTTTAGACAACAGCCTTCACAATGTTGTTGCTCGTATTAATGGTATTGTAGATAAATATTTTTTTTTATAAATTTTAGTTTAATTAAAAAAATTATATACCTAAACTATAGATATACAAAATTTAATGAAAGCCTATGGCTGTGGTAGACATGCACATGACAAAGATTGGAGTTTTCACTTTAATGTATCTAGATAAATCAAGTTGAAGAGAACATGCTTCTGATTTTTATTTTTTAAGCTGTGTTATAAATATTTGTTATTTTGACAAGGAGAAATGAAATTATCATTATGAAGACATAAGGAGGAATGGAGTTTTTACTTTAATGTATAGATAAATCAAATTTAAGAGAATATTTGTTATTTTGAAAAGGAGAAATGAAATTATTATTATGAAAATCAAATTTTGTATTATGAGAAAAAAAAGAGTTCTAATAATATTTAATTTTAAGAGAATGTATTCACTGAATATATTTACTCTTATAGTTTATACTTTAATACTTTATTGGGTATGGAACTTGCTTGGAAATATTTTTCATGAGTTGCACAATATTCTGTGTATTTACAGAAATATTTTATTTTTTTTATTATTAGTCATCTTTTTTATCTTGTTTATGCATAACCAATTATTAAATATACATAATGACAAACTCCTTGTTACATCCACGTTACATCATAGTACTTCCTCTTTGTCTTTTAGAAAACCAAATTAATGAAACTTGAGAGAGGTATATGAGAAGAGAGTATCTTTTCCACTTGATTTAAAACCAAAGGATGTAACTTCAAATCACAACAAATATGAGGCTCCAAAGCCTCCTAAATTAAAGAAACTTTTTTGTCGTTAGCTATTGCCAATCTCTGTGTTCATCGCACCTTGACTTTGAATTAATGTACAAAGTCACTCAACCATCAAAAGAGGAAGGTTGTACTTTCAATGTCACTTAAAGTAATCTCTGTGTTCATCGCACCTTGACTTTGAATTAATGTACAAAGTCACTCAACCATCAAAAGAGGAAGGTTGTACTTTCAATGTCACTTAAAGTATTTTTTATTTTCTTTCCCTCTAATACATAAGGAGAAGAAGAAAGACACTTCATAAACATTAACACCTATCATACTTAAGCAGAATATGAAAGACAGTTCATAAACATTACCACCCAAAATTATGTTTAAATTGATTTCTTTATAAAGAAGAATAACAAAGAAAAATCCTTAATATTTAACTGATGGTCCCCATTTTATATATTGAACACTGGAAGTATGAACTGCTCCACCTCTATATCTATCATATAAATGCATTTGCAAAGCTTGGACATCAATCCAAACCTAAAAATAACCTTAAATCACTCGATTATCATTTGTAGAATTTAGAATAGCCTTTGGAAAGGAAACCTTACTAGCTAAAACTAAGTCAACAACAAGTCTAAAGTTAAAACTAATACATTTGAGACAAACAAACTGTAATAACTAGTCTAAGATTAAATGTCTTGTTGGACTTGTTGTTTAGACATTTTAAAGAGGTTGATCTAGGTCGTACGAAAAATGAAAACAATAAAAATTTTCAATTACAGTGGCATCACGAATAACAAAATTGCTATTTTTTCCAAAATATGAAGTCTTTCGTTGTTCATACAAATTCAATAATGACAACTCAATGCAAACATCCATTCTATTACTAGAGTGAAGTGATGACTGATTGGTTTGGCACAATCTACATACTCTCATTTTCCCCTCATGGCATACAATTGAGCTCAAACTTAACGACTATTGATACAACTTATTTTGACGTCCAAAATGAAATTTATAAACAAGTGATTATTTGATTTTCATAGCATAAGACAAAAATCATCAAAACCTTACAAGAAGGCAAGGGTCACATAGCACAATAAAAAAGGTAGAAATTATCTTTACTTTAAATACTTCTACACTAGGCCTAAATAATTTGACATCCACCCGTCATTAGACCCATACTCATTTAACTGTCAATCAGCATGTCCGAATACGCACTTGAGCTTATCACACAACCTTCACCTTTCTCCTAATCTGTGCCAAATCTTGCCAATTATTCCCTTCCCATAACTATAATAACTTTCCTAATTTATCCAACCTCGACCTCGGCTGTTGGTTGCATGTTCCTGGGTTGTAACTTCCATTTTTGGACCTGTAACTTATCAAGTTGATACCAAAACTAAGACAGAGAGGTAAGATCGGTATGCCAATCTGGAATGAACCTGTGAGTACGGAGACTCTATGTACTGACGTGGAGATGTTTTCTATTTTTAAAGCAGCTTCTTGGATTGAATACTTTCAACGCTTAAGTGGTTTCCATACAGAAATAGCTCTGCAGTTCGCCCTAAATTTGATGAACACCCACTTAGAAGTCATAGTTCTACGCATAGAATTCACTGAAGAGATTTTGGCTGAGGTTATTGGTTTACCTCAAGTAGGGAGGACCTAGTTTGGATGGAAAATTCACAATGCAGCCTCAATACAGGAATTTCTTGAAGCTAGTGAACAGGTTCAGCAAGGAAGGAGGGGAATAGCACTACAATCATTGCCTCGGCATTGGATTAATGTGGCAGTCTTCTTGAAGAGATATATCACATGCGAAGGTAGGTACCAGACTATTTACTTTTCTGAATTTCCTCTATTATCTTATCTACACCACATGAATCTACTCAATATGCTATTCTATTTGTTCAAAGCCCTACATCATATGACAGGGTTCGTAAGAACATCCAGACACCCACTAGCTTCTCTCACTCATCATGGCCTAATAAAACTACTTATCTCAAAGGCCTTAGCACAACACAACCAAACTTGGGAACAGTTTACTGCTCAACCTCAGATAATTCGGGAACCTGCACTTTTGGGTCGTGTTCCAATAGAAGAGGAAGATAGGGAACCTACACAGTTGAGGGGAGTGGAAGTGGAAGAGGAGGATCGGAGTCCCTCCAATTCAGTTGGGGGGGAGATGATATAGTGTCAAATCAGAACCAAAATAATCAAGAGGAAGGATTGGAAGAGGCTGCAACAACAACAAACCCTATGAAAGGAATAGATATTTTGGAAGCTCCAGCAACAAAAGCTTAAAATGGAGCAGCATTGGATGCTACGACAGTGGAAGATGACACTGTGCGAGCTATAACGAGAGAAGGAGATACAAAGATCCTCACCATTGAATCATCTCCTGAATGGAGGGGAAATTTAGTCGAGGAGAAGATTGAGATGGAAGAGACAAGGGTAGTTACTAAAATAGGATATATTCCTTCTACATCAGCTGCAGAGTTAGAAACCCCTGTACCACGGAGGAAGAGGAGAAGATAAAAAGAAGAAGTATAGGCATCATGATCGGTAAAGAGAAGAAGAACCAGATCCATCACAGCGATAGAAGTAGCATGAGAAAGATGGGAGAACATTGAATTGAACATTGAATTTCCCATTTTGACACACCGGATAGAGGCTGCTCCATAAGAACCTGCTGCAGAAGAACCTCAAATCGAGGGACTTTTGTATGAAAATAGTTTGCTAAAAGAAGAGATGGAAGTTCTTCGGAAGGAATTGAAAATTTGAAAGGAAGCATGCAAGAAACAAGTGGAGAAAAGGCTACACACATTGGTAGAAGATGCAGACCAATTGGAAGGATCACCTCATGATGAGGAGGGTGATGAATTGGATAAAGTGGTCTTCCTTGATTGTGGTGAAATTTTTTACCAATCAGGATATAAAGTTATAGTGCGGGCATTTGGGGCACAAAAACCTGCACGAGCAACTAAAGAAGAAAAAGAGGCACTTGTGGTGGACCTGAAGGATGAAGATGAAGAAGAAGTTGAGATGATCCCTGACCTAGAATTAGGGGAATATGAGAAACCTCAGCAGTTGGAAGAAGTGGGAAGATAGGGTATTGTTACACAAGAACCAACACCCTCAGAAACTCTTGTTGAGGATGTCACTCAAATGGAAGCAGTTGATCCAATGGTGGAGATAATTCATGATCAGAACTTAGAGGACCTTGAGGAAACCCAAGAACAGTCTCAAGACACAGAGCTGGTCGAGGAATAATTTCAACATGAAGAAGATGTTTTTACACAAGAACCAACATCCCCAAAATTCTCTGTTGAAAACATAGTGCAGACTGAAGTTAGTTGGGATGGGACTCAAAAGAGGGATACTGTTACACAAGAACCAGTATTCCTGAAATCGTTTGTTGACGTTTCCACACAGACAGAGGGTGTTACAATCTTGATGATAGAAGATGCTGCTACACAAGAACCACATTTTCAATCACCTTTGTCGAAGCTACAACACAAATAGTGATTGCTGTAGCACCAATGGAAAAGGATGCTGTCACACAAGAACCAACATCCTCAAAATTAATTACTGAAGCATCCATACAGTCGAAGACTGCAACAACACTGAGAAAGGATGAAGTTGTGACACTCTTAATTTCAAGTGAGAAGGATGAAACAATGGATGACAAAGTAGGAACGCAAATTCCTTAAGAAACTCTCATATTTTAATGATGAAAAGAATGTAGAGCTTGCATGGTTGAAGGTGGAGGTAAGGAAGTGAAAATATCATGTGGATCGATGTTAGGAAAGAATGGTTCCTCTAGTTAAGCACAGAAAAAACTATTAAGGAATTGAGGGAGAAATAGGAAGAGGAGCTAATATTTCAACAGTTCTGTTGGTAGGAGGTACAAAAAGAGTTGAAGGAATTTGGAGAAATTCAAGTCCATGCAGAAGGAGAAAGATCAAATGTGCGCCCTCTTCTATGAATTGATGAGTTTTAGAGCTCCATCCCCATCCTATCCAGTATTTTTGTATGAACTATTAAATTTGTTTAAATTAAAATCCTTAAAGGAAGGGAGACCTTATAAATTGACACCCTCTGCCTAGTTTTTGGAGACCTTTATGGAAAGCAGCTTCATTGAGCAGAACCTGTTATGTGAATTTTATTTGCATGATATGGCCTACCCTTTGGACCTCCATTATAAGCCTGCTCCTTACGTAGGATATGTCAAGTTGAGGTAATTTTCCTCTTTTGTCAACAATCATGTGCAGTGGGAGAGATCCTTTCAGACAATCTCTCAGAATCAGGTTAGCTCCAATCTCTCAATTCAGAGTAAGCCCCAATCCCCTCGGCTCCTTCTTACTCTCCAGGAAAAGAGGCTGACATCTCCCATGAAAACCCAACAGTTGAATGAACTACAATAAAAGGTCATCTCCACTTGTGTTGACAAGATTTCTAAACAACAACATCTAGCTCTGGAAGGCAGTAACCATAGATGGCATACTTCTTCCTCAGCCTTAAAGAAAAGGGACCCTTATTGTTTTAAGAAATTTAAACAGACATTCCCTAGGGTGGAAGGATATGTTGACTATATGAAGAAGTTTGGAGTTCATTGGCTGGGAATTAAGTTTAATTTTCCACTCATTTGGTGGCCAGCAAGGCCATATAGGGACAATTTTTTATTGACTAAGGTAGAGGATAAGTAGTGTTGGAAATACTGGGTGGCCTGTAAGGGATATCTTGGTGGGAGTGAACCTCCTGAACACTCCTACATTTTTTCCTCTCTTCATAAATGAGGTGTAGTTCTAGAATTATATTTAGATTAGTGGAAGTTGTTGCATGAGGACATGCAATAGGATAGTTGGGCGGAGATGTTGGGTCCTGAAATACCCCTTTTTGACCACACCTATTCTATTCTTTTGCCTTGTCTTATTTCATTCCTATGCACTGGACATATGTTTTCCCTCCACATTGAGCCTTGAATCTTTACAAGTATGATTAATTATTGTTTTATCTTATTGATTCCTATGATTGTTATGTTCAGAACTTTATCTCTTGAATTATGCTAACACGTCGTGATTTCATAAAGATAGTTCAAGCTTTGAAAAGTACACGTGTAGAATCTCAGGTGGTATAAAGAGAAGATGAGCTTTCGGAGCTAGTTGTTAGTTGCTAGTCCCAGCTCCACACGCAGGGCACAAACAGAGGTCGACATTCCACTCATAGCTGCAACAGAATTAGCTGCGACAGCACGCCGCTGCTTAAGGCATAGCTGCAACAGACAAAGTATCTCTTAATTGGTCATGTCTATTCACTAACGGAGCGAGCAACAAGATTCCCTATATTGTCTACTTCTATTCAATTTCACTCACAGCTGTAAAAACCCGTTGTAACAAGGCATACCGAAGATTGTAGCTCTACATGGCTATTCGATATTAGTGGGTGAAGATTATGATTGTTCATGTATAAATATGGGGAAACATTCTGAGCTAAGGGTTGGTTGATTATTGATCTGATTGTGTAAGCTGTGACAGTGAGATGTACTTTGTAATTTGTCATTTTAATATAAAGAGAAGGATTCTTCTGATTTCTATGTCTTAACCTGTTTTAGTTTCGGTGTCTCTATTCGAAGGATGGGGCCTCCTTCCATAGAGATTGCCAATTTAATTAGATTTTTTTATTGTTTTGTTGTGTGGTGTAGAAATTTCAGTAATTGCATTCTTTACAGTTAGTTGCAACAGTAACGATTTATCATTGTAATTTCTTTGGTAGTAATGTTTGCATTTCCTTTAAGCTGTAACTGTGTGGTGTGATAGTCGACTGTGTAGGTTAGTTTCCATTATGCATGTGTGCCAACAGCTGTTATAGTCAAGCTCAGCTCCAGTTACTTTCAATTACTTGTCTTTCTCAGGTTTTCTAATTCAGTCAGATTATGGTTTAGATAAATTGTTTAGTTCAATTGTTGTTGTTTCCAATTCCTAGATTAGCTAAATTAAACAAGTTATGATGGATTTCCATATAGTCTGATTTAAGTTTCTACAAAAGTAAGTCTAGTTATCTATTTCTAGATTTGTTAATCGTTGGATTTATATTGTAGGAGGTAATTGCATTTCTTAATTCTTAGGTGGGTAATTTAGATTAGTTTATCTATGAGAGGAGTTTGACTGAGTAAATAGGTAGGGCAATTAATCTTTCATTCATTTGATCATCTACTTAGTGTTTATGCACATATAGTGTGAATTATATTTGAAATAAAAATACTTCCCTGGGTTGACAATTTATATTGAGCATTATGTATGTTAGTTGTAATTAACTTGCATATAGACTGACCAACAGCAGGAGCAGGACCAAGGGAAGATCTATGAGGAGGAGAAATCGTAAGAGGAGTCATCCCCCACTCCGACATATTTGGAGGTGGAGCGACAACAAGAAGAAGGACAAACAAAGAGAAGGTTTGAGCAAGGAGAAGCAAGCAATGCACCAAGGATGGCGGAGGATCAAGTCAGTCAGACATTGGCCACAATTACCACTGGCACCAATGAAAGACAAGCCGAGGTGAAGCAACATTCGACAAGATACTTTCACCAAGTCAAAGGATTGTTGTAATCCCTGACTAATGCTATATTGGAGAAGGTACCATAGATGGATGTGTTGCAAAGAGAAGCATAAATCAATACTGACAAGAGAATTCAACTTTTGTTGATTCTATCACGTGCGCTGGCAACTGACAATGAAAAAGTTGATGTGGAAGTGAATCATTTCTATGTGATATTCCTCGACGTAAAATAGCTCCCAATGCAGACATTAGCATGTCTGCAGAAGGAATGAATCCAAGAGATCACATACCCTGAGGAAATCGTGCACAACCAGTTAGTGAAGTCGTAGGAGCACATATAATTAGCAAAGGAGGAGATCAAAAGGATTAAGAAAGCACATGAAGCAGAGGTAATGGCAAGAATGAAGGCTTTCGATGACAAGGAAAGGTTTGGGAAGGCCATCTCATCCACTTGTGAGACAATTCACGACATCACTTTCGAGATGCTCATAGATGCCAATATAGTGCGACTAGGCTTTATAGTCATGGATTTAAAGAAGGAGAATGAGGACTTACAAGCGCACCAGATACCAAGTATGCCACCAGAACAAATCGCAGAATGCCAAAGCAAAATTGAAGAGGGGGTAGCACAACTAGAGGAGCCAGAGAAGGAATCCAATTCCATTGCGGAAGCACCAATGAAATTTTGGATGCGCATTGTTCAAGATGGTCAGCTATAGCAATTGGGTGCACATCTCAACACAAAAGAGGCACAACTACAAAAAATGTGGGGATCGCTAAGGTTGATGGCCTTAATTATGCAGGTAATGAAGGAAACAGAACTAAAGGTATTACAATAAAGAGTCACCAATGCAAGAGAGTTCCATCAACGTGGGACAGTGCAGCTAGATCAGTTTTAGGAAGACGCAGAGCAACTGGCATTAAGGGTGATGGAAAGACATGTGACCACGCATGAGGCTCTAACAAAAATGACGCAAGTTTCAGAAGAACATCTAGCCGAGGATGAGGTTGAGAAATGCACTATCCTGAGCGCAAAGGTCAAAGAAGGGGTCGAGCAGATGCACACAGAGCATAATAACTTCAAGGCTAAGTTGAATCAACTATCTATTTTTGGTTGATGTGGCTTGGGGATGAGCCACAAGTTTGTGTTGGGGGCCTGTTGTCAAGGGATTGAGTGCACATGGTGCAACATAGGAGAAAGTGACAAATGTCAAAGTGGACTGTGCAAGAGGAAGATGTCGACAAGTGTGGTCGGCCTGGTCGAAACCAGTTAGAGTTTGGTCCAAGTTAGTTAGGAAATTAGTTATATGTGGAAATTTTTTGTAAAGGAAGAAGCGTATAAATAGAGTGAGGAATGTAGTGATAGAGAGAGAATATCAAGCCTCATCTTTGCTATCTGTCTTTTGCGATTGCAAATTGTTTTCTGTGGTTTTTGGTCTAAGGTTGTCGACCAATGGATGTATCTCAGGATGTATTGTTACCTGTGAAGTTAATATAAGAATGTTGTTGGAAACTCTATGTTGTCTTTGTCTGTGATACGATTTGTGATGTTTTCAAATCTTATGATTTATGTCTCTGCAATTAATTGATGTGATATGAGTGACGCAATCTATATGGTTAGAATGATTTGATTTGGTGATGCAATCTCTTGGTGTTTGACGAAATGTATTGCTTATCTAAATGATGCAAAGTCTTCGAATCTTGAATGGATTCCTACATGTTCACCTCTTTGTTAAGAACTGAATAATGGAATGGTGCGATACTAGATTTGCTGGAAATAATTTGGATAAATAATAGGTTGCACCTTCGTGGATCGCTGAGTTGTATTAAGACAAAGCAAGGCTAATTGTGCAAGTCATCTTCCCTTCTGCAAAAACATGGTTCTTACAGCCCTTCCTCAAATATCTCGGGCGAGAAGGTGTTGTTGGATAAGGTAAAACCTATCTGGGTCAGTGTTTAGGGAAATTGAGTTTACAATGTGTAAACCCCTATCGATCTATGTCAAGATATACATAGAATTATTTCCACACCTCTTCACATTTCCTTTTTCAACATAAAAAAAATATCAAAATTTTCCACCTACATGGCATGGGACACATGGAATTATTTTCACATCTCTTCACATTTCCTTTTTATACACAAGAAATATCAAAATTTGCCAATGAAAATTGCATTAACATAATCATACATAATTTGCTGCACACAATCATTGTGAAATTTGTGGAATGCTCTACTGCACAATGAAAAACTCATACATAATTTGCTACACACAATCATTGTGAAATTTGTGGAATGCTCTATAGCACAATGAAAAACAGAGGACAACTTGGTTGGTGACAACTTTTGAAGTGGGTATTTCACGTTAGTGGATTTGCATGGTAGTATCATACTACAGCAGACTTTTACAAGTCCACAAGGTAGCATAAGACTACACCAGACTTTCAAAGCTAATAACTTAGGGCCCAACCGCTTTCAAACCAGTGACCTTTGGATCTACAGTCAAATGCTCTACCACTGAGCTATAGGCCCATTTCTAGAGAATTAAATTTGATATAAAATTCCTCCAGTGCTTTTCGACGTTGCGTTATAAACCCAATTCTTGTGAAGCCAATATTGCACGTTGACCTACCTTCTCAAAATACTAAAATCCTTTGCCATCTCCATTTCATATTTTGCAGTATTTTGAAACCCGATGGTATTTTGTAACATGTCATAATTTGCCAATATTGTACGTACCTTCCTTCTCAAAATACTAAAACCTTTGGCCATATCCATCCATGTCATAAACCTGTGTAACACGACGGTCCGTTCTATAATGTCATCGACTGTTTTGCAACAGTTTTAGACAACAGCCTTCACAATGTTGTTGCTAGTATTAATTGTATTGTAGATAATTATTTTTTTTATAAATTTTAGTTTTATTAAAAAAATAAATATAACTAAACTTTAGATATAAAAAATTTAGCCTATGGCTGTGGTAGACGTGGACATGACCGAATGGAGTTTTCACTTTAATGTATAGATAAATCAAGTTTAAGAGAATATGCTTTTGATTTTTTTTGCTATGTTATAAATATTTGTTATTTTGACAAGGAGAAATGAAATTATCATTATGAAGGCATAAGGAGGAATGGAGTTTTTACTTTAATGTATATCAATCAAATTTTAGAGAATATTTGTTGTGAAGCCACAAGGAGGAATGGAGTTTTTACTTTAATGTATATCAATCAAATTTAAGAGAATATTTGTTATTTTGAAAAGGAGAAATGAAATTATTATTATGAAAATCAAATTTTGTATTATGAGGAAAAAAAAGTTCTAACTCTCATTTTAAGAGAATGTATTCATGGAATATATTTACTCTTATAGTTTATACTTTAATTCTTTATTGGGCATGGAACTTGCTTCGTGAGTTGCACAATATTTAGTATATTTACAAAAATATATATATATTTTTTATTATTAGTCATTCTTTTGATTTCTTTTATGCATAACCAATTATTAAATATACATAATGACAAACTCCCTATTACATCATAGTACTTCCTCTTTGTCTTTTTAGAAAACCAAATTAATGAAATCTGAGAGGGGTATATGATAAGAGAGTATCTTTGCCACTTGATCTTGAACCAAAGGATGTAACTTCAAATCACAAGAAATATGAGGCTTCAAAGTCTCCTAAATTAAAAATATTTTGTGTTATTAACAATTGTCAATCTCCATGTTCATGGCACCTTGACTTTGAATTAACTTATGAAGTCACTCAACCATCAAAAGAGGAAGGTTGTATTTTCAATGTCCCTTTCCAAATTTGGAGTGGTGCTTCAATTTCAACTCATTGGCCTTAACTTAAAGTATTTTTCATTTTCTTTCCCTCTAATACATAAGGAGAAGAAGAAAGACACTTCATACACACTACCACCCAACAATTGTGAATCTCCATGTTCATGGCACCTTGACTTTGAATTAACTTATGAAGTCACTCAACCATCAAAAGAGGAAGGTTGTATTTTCAATGTCCCTTTCCAAATTTGGAGTGGTGCTTCAATTTCAACTCATTGGCCTTAACTTAAAGTATTTTTCATTTTCTTTCCCTCTAATACATAAGGAGAAGAAGAAAGACACTTCATACACACTACCACCCATCATACATAAGCAGAAGATGAAAAACAGTTCATAAACATTACCACCCAAAATTATGCTTAAATTGATTTCTTGATAAAGAAGAATAACACAGAAAAATCCTTAATATTTAATTGATGGTCCCCATTTTATATATTGAACACAGGAGAAGTATGAACTGCTCCACCTCTATATCTATCATATAAATTCTTTTGCAAAGCTTGGACATCAATCCAAACTAAAAATAACCTTAAAACACTCAATTATCATTTGTAGAATATAGAACAGCCTTTGGACAGGAAACCTTACTAGCTAAAACTAAGTCAACAACAAGTCTAAAGTTAAAACTAATACATTTGAGACAAACAAAGTATAATAACTAGTCTAAGATTAAATGTCTTGTTGGACTTGTTGTTTAGACATTTTAAAGAGGTTGAACTAGGTCATACAAAAAATGAAAACATTAAAATGTTTCAATCATAGTGGCATCACGAATAAGAAAATTACTATTTTTTCCAAAATCTAAAGTCTTTCATTCTTCATACAAATTCAATAATGACAACTCAATGCAAACATCCATTCTATTACTAGAGTGAGGTGATGATTGATTGGTTTGGCACAACCTACATACTCTCATTTTCCCCTCATGGCATACAATTAAGCTCAAACTTAACGATTGTCAAATACAACTTATTTTGACATCCACTTGAAATTCATAAACAAGTGATTATTTGATTTTCATAACATAAGACAAAAGTCGTCAACCTTACAAGAAGGTAAGGATCACATAGCACAATAAAAAAGGTAGGAATAATCTTTACTTTAAATACTTCTACACTAGGCCTAAATAATTTGACATGCACTATAAAATTCACACACAATGATTATTTTGTTTTCAATGCATGAGCCATAAATCACTAGTACCTTAGAAGAAGGTAAGGATCACATATCATACAAAAGGGTAGGAATTTTATCACCTTTAATTTAGGTATTTCTATTCTAGGCCTAAACACTTTGTTGCTTCCCATTAGTTGAGTATAGGTCTTCTCATCATGCTTGACACTTTCATAAGGGATTTATAAAATTTGAAAGTATCTATTTCTCGAAGTGCTCAATCTATCTTTAAAAAAAAAAAATCTATTGTCTTCCGACCTTTTTTTATTGATATTCTTATATCCATCAATCCAATCTTGAATTGATTATGCCATTCTGATTGAAAAATTTTATATTTTTTTACCACCGATATCAATTTCTTTAAAATGTCTAAACAACAAATTCTATAGGACATTAAAACTTAGAATAGTTATTATATTTTGTTTTTCTCAAATACATCAGTTTTAACATTAAACTTAAACAATTTGTTTCTTTTTATGAGTTGAGTATAGGTCTTCTCATCATGTTTAACATTTTCATAATAGATTCATAAAAATCGAAAGTATCTCTTTTTGGAAGCGTTGAGTTTATCGTTTAACATTTTCATAATAGATTCATAAAATTTGAAAGTATCTATTTTTGGAAGCGTTCAATTTATCTAAAAAAAAAAAAAAATTTCTTTCTGATTGATATTCTTATATCCATCAATCTAATCTTGCATTGATTCCGCCACTATGATTGAAACATTTTATTGCTTTCATATTTTATTTACCACCTAAGCTATAAGCCCAAGGAATATGTTAATAGTATCGTCATCTGTAGGTGAAATAATGTTTGCAAAGGTATATTTAGTTCGCTGTCTAGCCTTACAAAAATCCATTGTTACTCGATGTTCTATATTCTAACAAAGTTTCTGTTATTAATAAAAGGCAAAGAGAATATAAGTGCACCCAAAACCAAATTTCCCTTTTAGGTTTTAAATTTGCCAAAGTTCAATGGTTATTTAAAATGACATGGTGCTTCAAGAAGGAAATCTCCTGCATTGAAGCATTTTCGTAGCCCATAAATTGGTCTCTCCTTTATTGCTTCTTGGACGGTTTTCTTGATTAAACCAATTGCTCTGTAGTCAATATTCTACGTTAACCTACCTTCTCAAAAGACTTAATTGGTTGGCTAGTGTGGTACTTTTATTATGATGAATTGTAAATGCTCATTTTAGCATTGCAACAATGGCTGGAATAGCTCAGTTGGTTAGAGCGTGTGGCTGTTAACCACAAGGTCGGAGGTTCAAGCCCTCCTTCCAGCGACACTAATATTTTCATTGCATAATGGAAGAAGGTAATGGGAGGATTTTGTTATCGGAGTTATTTTTTGAAAATAAAAAGAGTATAAATATCATGTAACATTAATCTCCAAACTTAATATTTTCTTAATTCTGGTTTATTTTATAATATATTAAAAATAAAAAGTATCACCTCTATATTTTTAAATGCTTAAGTTAGAAATGTTTTTATATATTTGATCAAAATGTTGTGGGTGAGTGCAAAAAGTTGAGGGACCTTTTAGATGCAATGGTATATTGAAGTCAATGATTCAAGATCCATAAAACATAAATCATCCGAAGCAATGCCAACATGCTTGCCAGTTAGGAGTATTTCTCAATTATGGTTTGTTTTAGAATATATTAAAAAATATTAAAAATAAAAAATATCACCTTTACATTCTTAAATGCTTCAAGTTAGAAATGTTTTTACATATTTAATCAAAATGTTGCGGGTGAGTGCACAAAGTTGAGGGACATTTTAGATGCAATGGTAGATTGAAGTCAATGATTCAAGATCCATAAAACATAAATCATCCCAAGCAATGTCGACCCTGCCAATCTTAGTCCCAATCCTACCAACATGCTTTCCAATTAGGATAGTTAAGTAGAACATGTGCACGTTATGTTTCTCTAAAACATGCACGTGTTACAGTGTCCAAAAATGCGCACATGTTATGTAAAATATGGTTTATGATTAAAACATGTCGTACGGCGTCATTTTATCCACAACAATGCGCAACAATGTCTTCAGGCCGACAAAAACAAGCAAGGGTGAACGTAGTTTGGGTGATAGAGAAAAACAAACTCCACCTTGGGGATCAATCTCTTCATTGTGAGGTATTTACACCAATTCCTGTCATGCTAGTTTCCCTATTTTCAATAATTTATATGCCCTAATATGAATAGAAACCATTTTTTTTTTAATTCCCATAAAGAAATTTACATTCCCAATGGAAACCAAAACTCTAATTTACTCATAAAAACCAAATCAATTTCCCTATTTGCATATATATATTCACAAGCATCCTTATGAATCCAAACCAAAATTCACAAATATGCAAAGTTTCGCAACTATGTTTCAAGGTTGTGTACAGCTAAAAAAAAATCAAGTAGAATTCATATCTTCCCTAAAATACATAAACAAACATGCTAAATCCTTTGTCTCTACCTAAAATATCGAAGTTGGTCATTCAAGAACATTAATCAACACCTTATAGTTTTGACGAAACTTCATAATCCAGGTGTTAAAATAAGGTATAGAAGCTTCCCATGCTTAACAAATATGTTTCTTTCACTAAAGGGTAAATTTTGGTTAAGGTCAAGACAACGAAGTTCAACAATGGGCTCTACCAACATCCAGATACATAGGGAGGTTGATGCGTTTGATTACATGGCAATCCCGTGAATCAGGGAGAATAATGACTCCAAAAACATGGAAGAGATCCCCAAGCCTCTCTTTGGCTTGGGACTTTATAGACAGACTTTTCAATCAAAGGGGAAGTTAAATCAAGAATCCTTTGATTTCTTGATTTAACCATTTTTTTATTTAATTTAGGTACTTTTAATATTTTTAACTTAGAAACTTTTAACTACTTCCTTATTGAACTTTTGTAGGTATTATAATATTTAATTTTCTCTTAGTAATAATAATAGTAGACAGAACTTTTCCTTCTCTTTTACATTATTAATATTATTACTATGTGTACTCTTTATACATGCTCTGTATAAAATATATAGTAATATATTATTTGTTAACATTTGTCTTAGGGTATCACATATTGTGATCCCTAGACTTATGAAACTTTCTTCATTAAGGTCGTGAGGTAAATCGTTAGGTCTACTACGCTAAGAAACTCTAAACATCCTTGCATGTTGGATTCCCTTGTATAACATGGTAGTTTTTTAGTACTTGATGAAATACAGAAATTCAAAATTTCATTCAACCACTTATAAATAAGTCAGATGAGATCAATATTTTTCTCGAGTCATTTTCACTCGATAATCATTAATTCTTTTCAGTAACTCCTAGCGCTTACCAAAGCCCATACTCAACGCTGAAAACAAGGAGTTACAAACTTAGTGCAATTCCAGAGCTCTTTGCTCGACACTAATGCTAGGATGTACTTGTAGGATACACCTAGGGATACAATGGCCAATGATCTGATGTTCCAGAGCTTATGCTCAACATTAGCATGGACGGATCTAGGGCTTATGCCCAACACTTCAAAATTATCTTGTCATGTGTTGCAGAGCTTCACTCTCAACACAAATGTCTCAAAACTCACGTTCTTTAGAGCTTCTCGTCACCAAAAATATAAGTACTCATGTGCTCCAGAGCTTCTCGCTCAACACAAAACATCTCATCAATCATGTGCTTCAGGGTCCATGCCCAACACACACACACACACACACACACACACACACATATCATATGCAATTGGCTTACGCCTAGTATGTCAAACAAATCATCATGTTCATATGCAGTGTGGTCTTTGACCCAATATATCAAAATAAAACAGCAAGGTAACATCATAATCAATAGGGCTCATGCCCATAAGTGTTAAGTCCAAAATTTGGGATATTACATTCGTGCTCTGAGTCTTCTTCGTGCAATGCTGGGAAACATCTTATTGTTCCCAATTCAATGCTATATAGGCATTAGGCTCCATTAGACTCTCTCTAGCCACATGCATCCAACTACCCGTAACTAACTTAAAACGGTTGCTGAACTGCAGCTTCACAAACTCCAACCATAGAGAACGGTTGTTGAATTGGAGCTCCAAAAAACTCCAATTGGCTACACCTGTCAATCTGGAACTCCATGAACTCCAACTAGTTACACCTATTCAACTAGTTACACCTGTCAATCTGGTTAATTCACGTATTGTTACAGTTGTTAATCCAACTCAACATCGCTTGTTACAGCTGTTAATCCAACTCGCCATTGCTTGAA
This sequence comes from Pseudotsuga menziesii, assembly GCA_001517045.1. NCBI lineage: Eukaryota > Viridiplantae > Streptophyta > Pinopsida > Pinales > Pinaceae > Pseudotsuga > Pseudotsuga menziesii. The sequence continues at coordinate 55,437 of LPNX010045213.1, forward strand.
GCCCCTATGCTTTAAAGCCCCCAGGAAGTAGTTAGCCTTTAGTTATTACAGTTAACAAATACGACAACTATACGACCGATGCACATTTAATCTAAACTGTACATTTGTCTCTCTCTCATGAATCTTGTCAATCCACTCATCGACGTCCTATTCCCCACCAAAAGAATATATAAAACGTATTCTAAGTAGCATCTAGGCGTATTAAGTTTTATAGTGCACTTGACATTCAACACGAGTCACTGAATAACATTAAAAAAAACATGACCATTCATACACATAAGTTGCGAAAATAATTCCACGAACACCATCTTTTGGAAGGTCAACATATTTATCAATTTCTTTGTCAAGAAAGCCTAGATTGTTCATCTCGACTTATTACTATTCTGAAATGAGAGTAAGAACATCAAAACAAAAACAAGAACGTGATGTAAATCACTTGCACCCAAGGATAAAATTACCAATGGTAAAACATTCTAGAAAGCTCTGGTTTGTCATCTATATTACGAGGCCTTACATCTGCTTGAAAATATTCAAAAAAATGTTTTTCTTTCAAACCTGTTGTAGAAGACTTTTCGATCATATTAGTTCATGACTCTACAATTAGAAATATATTGTTTATTGTGTAATAATAATATTTTTTTTCTTTATTAAAATAAAGTTTATCTTGAGTTGTGATTTAGTTATTCCAATTTTTTCTTATGATATTAGTTCTCATTTACTTATCACTTTATCGATTTAAATACGAATTATGTAAATTGTTTTCATAATTTTAAATCAAATATACTACTTAGAGCCCAACTTACTCTAAACATTTGTATTTTAATAATGATAAATTATTTAGATTGTAACTTAGGTAGTATCAGCTTTAAAATCGTGTTGGCATGCTTAATATACATCATTCATCGTATACAATTAATATAATATAATGTTTCATCATTCATCATATATAATTAATATAATATAATGTTTTCTTTATATTTTAATTATATATAACTATTATAGATCTATCTTAAACCTAGATTTACTAAGTATTTAGAGGGATCTAATTTCTTTATATGTCATTTTTTTGTATCTTAAATATTTTACACCCTTAAAAAAATTTACACCTCAAAAATTAGGATCCCTTGTTTGCCACAAATAATTGCCCAAGATTTTGCACATATTGAAATTATTTTGTTGATTAAATATATTTTTCAATTGTGCTAATATTATATGATATAAATATATAAAAAAGACAACATTTTAATTTAGGACGTCATTTTATAATTTTTAGTTTAAGTGAGCATGATTTTTTTATATTTTTCAATATTTTATATTATGTTAGGAGCGCATCTCCCTCGTGTTCGCTCTAGAGCATCTCTACTCTTGGTATAATAAATTAAATTTTCACAATCAAACAAAACTTCATAACCTTGTTTCATTAAAACAAAATTTACTATGTTAATATATAATATTATTTTTATTTGATATGTATAAATGCATACAAATAACAAATGTACAACCTAACCCCATAAAAGGATTTGTGACATGTTGGAGTTGAAGTTGTTCATGCAGTAACCAGGTTCTCTCAAGTGTTAATGAATGTGTTTAGGTATTTATAATCTTATGAAATGACTTGTCTAACTTTTCATTTTAGTTGTTTTGTCTATATAAAGATCGAAGCTCGATTGAATAAGGCCTAATGTCAAGACTTTGCGAGGTGCTCACAACTCAGTATGGGATAGACATTTTAATACTTAATGTTATGTAACACTTCAACAAAAAAAAAAACCAAATTATACGGATTTGATCTTAAACCTAGATATACCAAGAATCAAGATGGATCAAGTATCTAGATGTAAATGTTTTCATAATATGTAAGAAATTTAAAGTAAAAAACAAATTAGACCTAATAAAAATGGATCCCTCTGGGTGCTTCATAAATCCAATTTAAAAATTGATCTATTTTTGTTATTTTTGTTTTAGTAAAGAACAAAAAAAAAGTGTATAAAATATGAAATAAAACAAGGATTTCTCAAATCTCTATGAATAATTGAGATACAACCTAAAAAGATTTTGAAGAATTTGAAATATCAAACTTTTAGCAACCTATAGTGCTGTTTCTTAGTTTAAAGCACATTAAAGTGCATTGAATGGAATGTAGTCTATGGAAGAATAGTTAGAGTATAAAGGTAATGATCGAGCTAAGTGTAAGATCCAAAGGACAATGAGTTGAAGGTAGTTGATGGAAGCATGTGAACAGAGGCATGGGAAGATAGGCTAGGGATTGGAAGGTAGGTGATTGGCGGAAAGATGGCCATAGATGCTCAATCAATTAATAACAGGGTGCATTCTTAAGGGAATCAAAACCAAATGGGCCACAATACAAAAGAAAATTATAATTCCGTTTAAGTTATAACTGTATAATCCCAGTGATCACCGGTTGTAGATTTGCAATATTGAATCCATATTTTTACTCAGATGTTATATATTCTAATATGTTATATATGTTATTAATGGAAGGCCAGCAGAATAGAAGTGCATCCAAAACCAAATTGCTGGCTTCAGTGAATGAATATATGGAAAACCGTTGCTGGAAACTACTAAGCATGCCATTCATTTGGTATTTGAATCGTTGTTACCAATTTCTATAAATTTTCAGGTTTTAAATTTGACAAAATTCTCCGCCATCGAAACTGTTTCGTAGCCCAGAAAATTTCAGTCTCCTTTATTGCTTCATGGACGTTCTCTTGATAAAACCAATTTACTTTAACCTACCTCGTCAAAATACGAAATGGTTTGACGATGTTGCAATGGTTCTATTATACGCATTTGAAAACACTAATGTTCATGATTTTAAGGGTAGCTGGAATAGCTCAGTTGGTTAGAGCGTGTGGCTGTTAACCACAAGGTCGGAGGTTCAAGCCCTCCTTCTAGTGATACTCATCTTTTCGTTTTACTGGACTGTTTTTTTAATTAAACTTTGTCTCTTGATTACCACGCATCGGTAAATTTTGTTTCTGTCGTTCGTGTCAATCTTTTCATTTTGTTTTTAACAAGAACGGTTATGTTATATTGAAAACTCAGCAAAGAGATCGCTGAAATGAAAACGCATTACAACAAGCATCCCAATCACTACTTCCTTCAATCGATAACCTACATAAGAGCGCCTAAGGAGGGATATCAATACTTATAACCGAGTTGACAATAAGTTCATTGAGATCTACAGCTATGGATTTATTCGCTGCAATATCCGCCAAGACATTTAGCCCCCTAAGAATATGAAAAAAATAGACCTTTCTGAACATTTTAGCCTTGGACCTAATTCTACTTATCAGCCTTGTTGTCCTTTCATTCTTGCTCCTTCTTCCCCCATTCGACACCTGAATAATTACCCTGGAATCACCGAAAACCATGACCTCATCCACTCCTTTCTTCTGCAGCTGTTTGATACCTTGCCAGAGCTCGTAAGCCTCAGCCATATTATTAGTATCATAACCAATGTTCCAGCAGTATTCAATCTCAACGTTCCCATCTGGATCAATAACGACTCCACCTCCCCCAGACTTCCCCGGATTCCCTTTGGAAGCCCCGTCAAAAAACAGTTTAAAAATCTTCATTTCTTTTAGCCAGTTTTCAAACTGAGAGTTATCCATCCTGATATCCCATTCTTCCAACTTATTAGTAGTTGCATTATTTACAGCCGTGATATTGAGACTTTGCATCCAATTTTTTTCATTGTCTGTTAGGTTTCCTTTATTATTGGGGATCTTTGAGATACTGACAACATCCCCGAACAAAGCTTTAACTTTAATAGCATTCTTCCACGTTGGCTGAGTCTTTTCCTGAAATATTCTATGGTTTCTTTCATTCCAAATACACCAGCAAATTATCTTGGGGAGTTTCAACGAGCAGGCTCTTACTCCATTTTTCTGGTTCAACTCACCTTGATACAGGATTTCCCATTTAAGAAAATAGGCCTAAATTTTATCTGGAAAATGCAGTCCGTCTCCCCATCGCTTCAACACATCTTTCCAAACTGAAATGGCATAGGGGCACTTTAAAAATAAGTGGCTGATATTTTTGGAAGCCTCAGCACATAAGGGACAATGAAATGGGCCAGCGAGCCCTCTTTTTTCCAAATTCTCGCCAGTGAGCACACTCTCATGCATTAGTGACCAAATGAACATTTCAATCTTCGGGGGCATTCTTCTATTCCAAAGGTAATTCCAGATTTGAGGATTGACAGGGACATTATAATTTGCTACAAATCGTTGGTATCCTTCTGACATTGAGTAGCTACCAGACTGCCTTCCCCAACCACGACGATCCTTCCTGGTTTTGGCTATGAGTGCTAGCCCAACAAAATGGATGAATAGTAGAGTTTTCTCAGCTTCTAAGTCATCAGGGCACTCTGGCAATACCCAGCCAGCCCAACGATATGGTTCATCAGGCTCCCAATTAGATATATCCCAACTCGTGTTCACCCCCAGCGCGACCATCCAATGCTGCAGGCGAGGAGTTTGAGGAGGTTTCTTTCCCAATATTTTGTCATGCCATAAATTGATCGATTTCCCATTGCCTGGGACCCAATACAAATCATCTTTAAACTGTGTCAGCACCTTAACACAAATATTAAAGATTGAGGAGTTGTTCTGAGTCACGTGGCCTTCATCAAGGCATCTGAGCTTCGGGCCACTAAAGTAATTGGCTTTCAGCACACGACTGGACCAGGAGGGCTTGGGGGCAAGCAAGTGCCAGAGCAGCTTAGCTCCCATAGCCAAGTTTTGATTTCTGAGATCTCTAATGTGTAGACTGCCCTCTGATCTTAGTAATTCAATTATTTTCCAACTTACCAATGCAAATTTTTTGCCTCCTCCAACACTGCCACCCTGCCAGAGAAAGGATCTAACCAATCCTTCGATCTGAGTTATAATTTTGGCCAGAGCTAGAAGAAGAGAGCTCTGATAGAGTAGGTAGCTATTCAAGACTGCTTTTATTAAGACTATCTTCCCAGCCAAATTTAACCAAATTGATCCCCATCCTTCGATTTTATTTTTGTTTTTCTCCACAATTGGGTTCCAGGATGAGCTCTTGGGCTTGGATTTGAAAATGGGGATCACTAAATAATTGAAGGACTCCCAAGCAACAACCCCATCCATGTTGAGACCTCGAGTGATATCAAACATTTCCCTAGGATTAATATTCCATCCATATATTTGACTTTTCCTTAAGTTGATTTTGCTTCTGGATGCTTGAAAGTAACGGTTCAGTTTAGTCTTAAATCGATGGGAAATAATTTGACTAGCTCCTCCAAGCAAGATAGTATCATCCGCAAATTGCGCGTGATTAATATCTTTGATGCCTCTAGCCATCCTAATGCTGGGAAGGTCCTGTTCATCCCTGGCAAGTTCTAGTTGAAAGCTTAGAACTGAAGCCTTGATGGCATAAAGCAAGGGGGAGAGCGGGAAGCCTTACCCCAAACCTCTCAAAGCTTGGAAGAAGGGGGCAGCTCTTTCGTTGATAAGCGGGGCTATCCACGGCTTGCTGATACAGGCCTTGGCCCAAGAGATAAAATCTGAAGCGAAACCAAATTTCTGCATTACCTGAAAGAGAAATGGATGGCTGACTCTATCAAAGGCATTGGCAAGATAAATTTTTACCACCATTCCTTTGTCACCATTCTTCATACTAGATTATATAGCCTCTTGGACTAAGATAATATTTTCCCAGATCTTCCTACCTTTGACAAATCCACCTTGGTTCTGAGGGATCAGGCTAGGTATATGTTTAAGTCTACTGGCCATTATCTTAGTTATGATTTTATAACCTATGTTGCACAAGGATATAGGATGGAACCTGTCAAAATATTTAGCCTCCTTCTCTTTGCGGATTAGAGCTGAAAGACAGAGTTCGTGCTACCTCCAATTTTACTGCTCCTCTGATATTTTGTGACCATTTTGATTAAGTCATTTTTAATTATGTCCCAGCAAAACTTTATGAAATTAGCATTATACCCATCGGGACCTGGATCTTTGTCATCCTCCATACCATCAACGACCATCTTGATTTCCTCCATCGTGATACTCTATGTTAGAGCCTCGTTGTCACTATTTTTTATTGCATTGGGAACCAGGTTCAGGAGCTCGTTGTCTTCCACGATAGGCTGGGCGTTGAATAGTTTGCTGAAATGCCTCGTCGCTTCTGTCTTTATGTCTTCAAAATTGCTAATAAGACTATCCTGAGATTGAATTTCAAGCACGCAGTTGACATTTTTTCTTGCTTCAACCTGCTTGTGAAAAAAACTAGTATTCCTATCGCCTTCATTCAGCCATTTACATCTAGACTTTAATCTCCACCATTCGGATTCATGTATATAGGCAACGTGGAGGTTCGATTGCAACTTGAACTCGGTTTGGATGTCATTGTAGTCCACGATTTTATCCTCCATGGCGGCCTGGTGGCATTCCAGCTCAAGAGTAGCATGTGATTTTTTATAGGTGGGAGAGGGGATCGACTTAGCCAAATATTTTAATGCTATTTTAAGCCTTATGAGTTTCTCCTCCCATACATAGAAGGGTGACCCTGTAACCGGGAGGGACCAAGAGTCAGCAACAATCCTTAGAAACTCAGGCTAATTGGCACATAAGGGATTGAATTTGAACAGAATAGGGCCCCAATTCTTTTTATTAACCATCTCAAGGAGGATGGTCTTGTGATCCGATCCTCCAAATGGTAAGATTTTGGAAGACAAATTCAGACCTAGCAGGAGGAAGGTTTCCTGGACCAGGAAACAATCAAATCTGGCAGCAATATGCCCAGGCCCAATCCTTTTGTTATTCCAAGTATACTTTCCAGAAGATGGCTTAACATCCATGAGATCCCATTCTAGGATGATCTCATCAACAGTTTCTATGATGGGGTCTCTGACCAAAGAGCCCCCTCTTTTTTCATCTTGGCTAAGGATGACATTAAGATCCCCCACAAGAATAATATTACCTTGCAGGTTTCTCTTTTCCTCGCGAAGGAGACTCCAGCAGACATTTTTTTTAGCAATAGAATTGGGTGCATAAATATTGAAAATTCTTACCAGGGTATTTGTGTCTTTTTTCCTCAGCAGGGTGAGGATCCAACATGATCTGTACTTGATGTCAACAGCCACAAAGTTATTATCATCCCACAGAGTTCCAATGCCTCTGGATGCGCCCCTTGAGCTAATTGCGGCTTTACCTCTTTTTTTCCAAATTTTTTTACTTACATGGAGAAATGCGGCTTCCTCCATCTTGGTCTCCTAGATCAGAAAGATATTCGGTTGATGTAAAGAAATTAGGTCTGTCATTTCTTCTTCCTTGATTTTGCTACCGAGACCTCTACAGTTCCAGGAGAGGACCTTCATTACTTACTTTTAGAGAGAGAAGGCATCCCTTTTTGGGCATGCCTCTGCTGGCGGGTGTTTCTAGTGTTTTTCAGCAGCTTTTACAAGGTTAGCTGGGATCCTTGCAGCTTATCCTTGTAGGTAGCTTTCTCCCTAACTTCTTTCTTGGATTTCCTTCCTTTGGTTTTAGTCATTCTTGGAGTAGTCAACTCTATTTCCCCCTCCTCCTGTTCCTCTTCTTCCGTTTCAGATTCTTCCTCTGATTTCCCCAAGGATTCCCCTACCTTTATCATAGCCATGTCTTCATCTTGATCCTACATTTGTTGGGCTGATAGGTCTGCTTCGGGCTCCTTACTATCTCCATTATTGGATTTCTCTTCGACTTCGGGGGGATCATCCCTTGCTTCAATAGTTTCTTTAGTCTTGGATGTTTATGGAGATCCTTCGAGAGGGATGACCATTGCTTCTTTATTCCCCTCACCCTTCTTTGGATCCATTCCAGATTGGTTTTTGGATTTATATCTATTCACCTTACTAGATCTTGTGTCAATCTTTTCATTTTACTAGACATCTATTTTTTTAATTAATCTTAGTTTCTTGATTACCACCCATTGGTGAATTTTCTTTCTATCGTTTGTGTTGCTGGAGGGCACTAAACATGCTATTGATGTATTCGAATCATTGCTTCATATTCTCTACCATCCAAATTTTATGTTTTATAAAAGCCATTTTAGAAATTTACAAAAGTCAAATTTAAAACTTGTTTGAAGGGGCTTGGTTTTGGACTAAGTTTTAATTGTTTAAGAGTTTACTTTTTTTCAGATGTAAGGAAACAAGTTAATGGCATAAGATTCAAAGGTATCTGAGTTTTATAAAAGTCAAATTTAAAACTTATTTGATGAAGTTTGGTTTTGGACTAAGATTTAATTGGTTACGAGCTTAACTTTTTTGGATGTAAGGAAACAGGTTAATGTCACAAGATTCAAAACTATCTAACATGAGTGGAAGTATGCTTCATTTCATTAGACGGTTATTTTAGGTGGCGAGGTTTTCCTTGAATAATGTTATGAGTCTTGGATGTAAGAAAACAGGTTAATGGTTAGAGAACTAGAGGCATCTAGCAGAAGTGGAAGTATGCCTCATTTCACTAGATGGTTATTTCACATGGTAAGGTTTTCCTTGAATAACGATATGATCCAACTCATATTTGTGGATAGGAACCAATCATGATATATTTTTCCACCTTTGAGGAAAAATATATATATTGACGACTCTCTTCAAGTCAAAGATCTGTGTCTTTGTCAAGAGATTTGTGCCTTTGTCAAGAGAAACCAATGTTCATTGCTTCATTGATCTTCTCTTGATGAAACCAATTCCTCTTTGGTTGTTATTCTACATAGTTGACACGCCTCATAATAATAATAATAATAATAATAATATCTTTGGCCACCTCCATGTCAAAGACATGAGCAACTAAGCACTACCTTTTATGATAATATTTAAAGACCTGGATTTCATCTTATAGACTATACTAGAGTAGCTCAGTTTGTTTGGGAATGTTTTTATTAAGGACAAGGTTTGAGGTTCACACCCTCCATTTATTGATGAAAGCTAATGTTTATTTTGTCTCGATAACTTCTTAATGGTTAATTATTATATTTTTTATGAATTTGATTTGCAGATTGTTGGATATACTCTTGGGTTATAGTGGCAAGTGTAAGATTTGAACTAATCTGGACGAGTTACCAATTCCAATGATTAAAAAAACTAAAAGAATTATGGAGAAGTATTGAAAATATTTTTAACATGTAATAGTTAATCTCTAAACTTAATATAGCTACATTTTTATAAATTTGATCAAATGTTAAAGTTTACGAAATGTTTCAATTGAAAGAAAATAAAAAGGTCAAAGAAAATAATTTACGAGTCTATTTAGACATCAATTTTATGTATGAGCCCCCCTTGTTTGCTGGACAAGGGACCCCTCTCTACTGAACAATGTAACCACTAAAGTTTACAAAGATGTACATACCCTTACCCCTCAAAATTTGAACTTATAACCTCATGCTAGGAAGAAACACATGTTCACAACCATTAAACCTACTTTAAAACACCCTAATTTAAAAAATTAATTTAAAATTATTAACAAAAATCCAACCAATAAATTTACACATAACCGTATTGTGAGTTGACTTTAACTCATCCCACATATTCAATACCAAAACGTGTGGTGCTCATCAAAAATTATATTTCATATTACAAATATGGAGTATGTATATTTGACTTTAGATTCATCACACATATTCAATACCAAAACGTGTGGTGCTCATAAAAAATTATAATTCATATTACAAATATGGAATATGTATATTTTGAGTAACAACAAACACATAATAAAACCTTAAACACTATAATAATACCTTAAACACTATTATTATATTTGTGGTATTGTATTAGATATCTAGTCAACAATGACATCATATTAGTTTGTCTTCTTACCATACATTTTTACTTTTTATATATAGTTTTACATTGCCATGGATTTTGTTTATTTTCTTAAAATTTTAGAATTGATTTATGCATCTTCTATTAGTTCATCAACTTGAAACGTTATTGATTTTTTTTTTCAAAGGAAAAAATACCAGTCTTTGATATTCATATGAATCGAAAAGACATATTAAACAATGCATGGTTTTGTCCAGACTGTCCATGTTCATCACCACCAGCCATATGGAAGGCCATCATCACAAAATACATACAAAACTACAAACGTTATTGATTTAAAGCGTTAATGTCATGTGAGTATGTTTGATATGTCATTTTCTATGGTCGAACTTAGGGAGCACTCTTGTTTATGTTGCTTCCTAATTTTTTCATAGATTTGGTTTAAGGAGAGGTTTTATGTATTTAGTAAATGCATGTAATGTACTAACGACCATTGTGGTAGTTTTCATTCTCTTTTTCACCTGAGCTTAAAGAACATGTGTGTTTAAGCCATCTAACAGACCAACAACAAAGTCAACCGTTAATTTCGTTGTTAGTTCGTTGAATGGATTAAACAGGATGTCTTACCTTTTGAGTCAGTCTTCGCCTCTTTCAGTGTACATATATTGCCTTGTCTTTAACAATCAACAATTGCCTTTGCCTCATTATTATCCACACCCAAGCTAAATTGAAATTGTGATTGACAAAATAGCTTAGCATTCTATGCAAAGGTAGTAATAACATACTTTAAAAGATAGCAAAAAAATGTGATTCACAAAATACCCTGGGATTCTATGCAAAGAAAGTAATAGCATACCTTAACAAAAGATAGCAACATAATATTTGAAAAAGTTTTTGTGGTCTCTATTCTTATTGCAATTGAAGGTTGAGTAGTTCCTCTAATCAAGGTTGCGTAGTACATTGCTCGACTTAGCAATATCTCAATATCTAATTTTTTTTTATGTTCGCACCATATTTTACTATTTCTTTCATTAATATTTCCATAAGTAATTGTTAATAAAACATTTTTGTTTTTAAAATATCTATGATTTTTTTTTATTATTCCAAGTGAAGTCCAGTTCATGGGCGCTTTAGTAAGATCGTAGCTACTACATGTTTTAACAAGAGAAAAAATGTAGTACACTAAGTGATGATGGATTAATAGATGATTCACAATTTTTACTATTTTAAATTGTTAGATATGCGGATGAGAACTAATCAAATCTTTTTTTAAAGTATTAAAATAATTAAAATAATTTTAAATATTTAGAAATAAATTAAATATTAAATTAGATAATTTAAATTATAAACATCGTATTATACACTTTTTCAACAATTCAACTTTTAAAAAAGATTTGCATCTCTAGATATTTGATCCCTCTCAACCCTTAATAAATCTTTTTTAAGATGAATCTATGCTACTATACCAGCATAGATCCAAATCCTAGTCTCTATCAAGCCCAAGAGGGATCAAATCTTTGGAGGTGCAAACCTCTTCTTAAGTATTGCACTGAACTATCAGCTTTGATGTGATTTAGACCAAAAGACACATCTTTTTATTTAAGGTCCACATATAATATTATTATTATTATTAATATTTAATACTATTTATGACAACATATAATATTTTATATTATTTTCTTATTTTGTTAGGAAAGAACATTTGAACATCTCTTCCATGCATGGTTTTAAAACCATTTATAAGGTCCTCCTAAAATCATGGGTTGTTTAAGAGGCCTTGCACATGGTCTTAAAACCATTTGCAACGACCTCTTAAACAATGGGTTGTTTATGAGACCTTGCACATGGTTTTAAAACCATGTGCACGACCAACATTTTTTTTCGGATAATTCAATTTTTTATTTGTTATTATTTTGTTAAGTAGAAACATTACAACATCTCCCCCATATTGTATTGTTTTTCTGATCAACATTGTTTTTGGCCATGACTTCACGATAGTTGACACACTGTTTTACACGATTTATTGGAAATATTCGTTCCATCTGATCTTCAAGAATGTGACTACCGAGAACATTAAAAAAAAACCATGACTATTCATACACATCAGTTACAAAAATAATTAGACGGACACCATCTCTTGGAAGGTCAATATATTTATCAATTTCTTTGCCAATAAAGCCTAGATTAGCAGTATGGTCAAAAAGACCTGTCATTTCGACCACATAAAATTTTCTGCTATTGTTTATCTGGACTTCTTACTATTCATAAATAAAAGTAACAACTTGAAAATAAGAATGTGATTTAAACCTCCTGCACCCAAGGATAAAATTACCAATTGTAGTTTTACCATTGCCTGTGCACTCTACAAAGCTCTGGTTTGTCATCTATATCACGAGGCCTTCCATCTGCTTGAAAATATTCAAAAAAATGTTTTTCTTTCAAAACTGTTGTAGCAGACTTTTCGATCATATTAGTTCGGGATTCTACAATTAGAGATATATTGTTTATTCGGTTATAAAATTATATTTTTATTTTTATTTATTAAAATTAAGTTTATCTTTGGTTGTGATTTAGTTATTCCATTTTTATGATATTAGTTCTCATTGACTTATCACTTTATCGATTTAAATACAAAAGTAATGGATTTTTTTTCATAATTTTAAATAAAATATAATGGTCAGAGCCCAACTTACTTTAAGCATTTTTCTTTAATAATGATAAATTACTTAGGTAGTATCCGCTCTAAAATTGTGTTGGAATGTTTAATCATTTATAGTATTATTCATCATATACAACTAATATAATATAACGTTATTTATTGATTTTTTATATTTTTATTATATATAATCAGTATAGATTTCTCTTAAACCAAGATTTACCAAGCATAGAGAGGGATCCAATTTTTTCATGTTTAAATTTTTTGTATCTTAAATATTTTACATAAAAAAATTTACACTTAGGAATTTTGGTCCCTTGCTTGCCACAAATACTTGCCCAAAGATTCTCCACATATTGAAATTATTTTGTTGATTGAACATATTTTTCAATTGTGTTGAGATTATATGATATAAATCATAGTTGCGCGGTACCACTCCTAGGATTTTGGCAACCCGTACTCGGTGTTTCCCCGATGCTGGGAGCTGGTACGAAACGTCCCTTTTTTTATGGGAGCTTCTTTGGGAACTTTGGAGCTTTTCGAGAGAGTTTTGGGAACTTGCCTTTACAAGCTCCCAACCATATAGAGGCCAAAATCATAAGAAAAGTGTTGAAAATCAATTGAATGATTGAATTTTATTGTGTCAACAAATCACCAATAATACAAATTTCAATTGAATCTATCAAAATGCCATTTTTTTTAATTTCAAGGTTATATAAATAAAGATGGCCCACACATATTAAATGTTTAGATTCATTCAGACTCAAAATATATGCTCTAAGTGTACTTAAGTGTTCATACAAATGGATCTTTTACAATACTAAGGTATTCAACAACTTTAATTCATATCTCAAATGATTATAGCTGGCTTACGTTATTCATACTAACTGATATAGCAATTTAGGATCATAAACCATATCAAACTCAAGATACCCAAAAAATTGAAAGTTTGTTAGTTGAACTTAAAACAATCAAGTTCATTCACATTAGAAGTAAGTAGTAGTTACCATAAAAAAAATGCAGAGGCACCCAAAGACTAAGCACTCTTAGGAGCAATAATATAGATGGAGTTGGAACAAGGAATTAGAAAAATATTTAATCTTATGATTTATGAAGCTATTGCTGCTCCGTACACATATACGCAACATGCCTTTACAAACTTGTACAATGAGATTTGTATAATGTGGACCTAGAGGAGTGAGCAAATTTAAAAAGAATGAATTACTTGACACTCCTAGAGAATTAAGAGGTTAAAATGGTTTAAAATATGAAATTAATCAATTATATTTTTTTAACTTTATTTGTTTAAATATATTTAAAAAAATTAATATATATTATTGTCGCTCCCAACCCTGCGTTTCCTGCAAATTTGGGCGAAGCTTCTAGCTATATCGGATACTCGTGTCCGCGTACCCAACATACCCACATTCCAGAAATTTGTCCAACATAGATATAAATATATATAAAAGCCACGACTTTTTAGTTTAGGGCATGACTCTATAATTTTTAGTTTAAACTGACATGATTTGTTTTTTAATTGAATGTTAGGAACACAACTCCCTCATACTAGGCTCTAGAGTGCCTCACTACATTGGATGTATATTTTTTTATTTTTTATATTATGTTACGAAAGTTAGGAACACATCTCCCCCATACTAGGATATAGAGCACCTCGCTACTCTTAGTGCAGTAAATTAAATTTTCAGGATCAAACAAAACTTCATTACCTTGTTTCATTAAAAAAAAATTACTTTATTAATATATAATACTATTTTTATTTGATATTTATAAATGCATACAAATAACAAATGAAATGTACAACCTAACCTCATAAAAGGATTTGCGACATATTGGAGTTGATGTTGTTTTATTATGTCCTCGACAAGGGGATATATATGAATCGGCCAGGACAATTATTTGGACTAATTTGTAGTAACTTTAACAAAAACATATAATTTTTGTTATAGTTTGTATCAATTTTTTTAGGGGAATTATTTAAATTTCGATTTATCTTACTTCCTATTGGTTTATATAGGTGACGTAGGCCTGGGACTTTGTGCCCCAAGACCCAGTGGCGAGCTTGCATAAGCATGATCATTTTGTCATTTTGTCATTAGTTGATTGGCTAGGGGTAAGCTGCCATCATGCCTATGGAGAGTTGTGCGGAGGCCTTGGCGGCTGTATGAGGTGAGTAGCATTAAAGGATGCATTCAAAAGGTACTTGCTGTGAGTTATAGATTGCAGGTTTGTTTTAATGGTCACTGCAGTCTGCTCTTTCCTAGTGTGTGGAAAAACACAATCTCCAACAAATATAATAAATGGCTCGCACTTCTATATAGACAGGTTTAATTAGATATGATCGAATTATGATAAATTCCATTGGAAATTTTGCTCATCTTGAAGAATTATCGTAACCTGGTAGCCTTGCATTGTAGCTAGAGCAGCCCGTGTACCTGTTTCATATCCTAAAAAAATTGGCAAGAAATTGGCATCAAATTTGACTAATAAAGAAAATGATATAACCTTTTCCCTGAGAATTGATTCCCTTCTATAAGAAGTCAAACTCAGAAAATAATGTGCGGAGAAAAGATGTCAAATATTATATTGGTCGTTTCTCGTAGGCTCTCCACTGTGCCAAAAACCTGAGGCGACACTATATAATCAGGGTTTCCAAGTGGCAGAACCTCCAATTCCTCGAATATTGTAACATCGTGATGATCTTTGTTGTTGCAGGAGTCTTTAACCGTGGTGACGTTATCATCTGCCATTGTAGAATCCCAAGGATGGACTACCCTCACCCCTAGTCCAGTCGTGGATCTTTTTGAATTGCACGACCGACCTCCTGATCTTATCCTTTTAGAAGCCTTCTCCGCCATATGTTTCTGGTAGGTCTGAATTTCGAAAATATAATTTAGATCAGTACTGTGTCGACTGTATATAAGTGAAGAGAAGAGAAGCTAATGAACACAAGTATATGAAAAAACTTACAAGGGTGCACTATATAAAGAACCCTTGATCGCTCTGAATACACGAGATCCAGAATAACATGTTCGTCGAATATAAACATATAGCTTGTCTCTTGCAAGATGTTCGTCTCCTCAGATTATATGGTTGCAGAAAGAAACACGTAGAGGCCATGGAATAAAGCTAGAAAGTTTCAATAATGGAAAGCAAGTTAATCATTGGAGGGAAAAGATGAAACAATGTTTTCCCATATGTAAAATTTTGGTTCACGTTTGGCCAGGCAGAAATGGCTTCCTCACAATCAAAGGCTTTGCCATTCCCAAATACAGGGTGAAAGTTCCGTAGTTGATGTATTAAATAGTTTGCTCTGGTACAAATTTTGAGTAGATATGCAGCAAGATATGGGCTATTAAATAGTATATATGTTACAATATCTGATGGTGTATACTCCTATATTGTTGTGGTTTATTGTCTTTCTGATAGGTCTATTGTCTTTATCATATCCTCTAAATTCAAGCTTGTTGAATCACACTGAAATATATTTTATCGATTATTTTGTGTTTTTATTATAGACAATTATATTACTGATGTAGGAAATCCTTTTGTGCTGCACTTATAGGAAAAAAATGGTTCTACCTCCTCGCCCAAAGACGAGGTAAGCACGACCCACCTCTTTGGTGCTCTCATAAACCTATGTTATCTACTTATTATTTTGCTTGCAAAAATGAAAGAATCGCCCATGCTTAAGTTACAACAATTTAACTGCTACTAGGCCTAGCTTCTAGCTGAAGGGAGTTACTTCTAGTGCATGTGGTTTAAAAGCGTTATACAAACTAGTTCCAATTAGTCTTGGCTTGGCATCATCCCAAAAAAGGTGAATGGTTCAAATAACTCATTATTTTTTATTGTTATCCAATAAAATTTTCAAATCAACTTGAGCTAGAAACCTTATGGAATACACTACAACCCTGCAAGGAAATTTATCGCCAACCTCAGCATTCTCTCCAACTGAAAATGCAAGAAAAAATTAGTAGCCAACCAGGCCTCTCGATTAATATATACCAGTGACGGGTAAAGGCAGTTACCATGCCATACTCCACTTGCTATCGCCGGTTGTCCATGCGATCTACCACCTGTTGTGAAGATCCCTGATCAGCTTTTTAGAACAAATAAATTACTATGTAGATGATTTGATTGAGGGCTGGGTGTATTAAAAAGAAGAGCAAATTATCTCTCCTCGTCTAAAATAGCCAAATTTTCTTTTTAGCTCAGCTTTTTAGAACAAATAAATTATTATGTAGATGATTTGATTGATGACTGGCTGTATTAAAAAGAAGAGCAAATTGTCTCTCGTCGTCTAAAATAACCAAATTTCCTTTTTAGCTCAAATAATTATGAATAAGACATTTGGCTTTAAGAAGCACAACGTTGCGTTTACAACTATGCCATGCCTCACTGCCCGAGGGGAATGAAAGAAAGAAACGAATTCACATAATTGAATATTTCGTCAATATACATCGCTACAGAATATCTTTCGATTCATTGAACAATTCATTTGTTTTGTTCTTTTTTCTTTGAAGGGGACAATCATATCTACGAGTAGCACAATTTAAACACAAAATTGATTAATAGTTTTAAATTAATTACTACCTTAAAGGAATGTAAAGAAGGAATGTAATGATAACCTTCTTGAAAAATCAATTTAAATGTTTGCAATTTGAGTGAAAATGAGTGTTAAAAGGTATTGTGAATGTTAAGGGTGAAGAGATTTTGGGTATCCATTTATAAAGTTAACTAGAGTTATATGTAACATTATAAAAAATAAAAATAAAAAGTATTATTTTGATAAGTGAGTTGGAAATTTTATTAAGATTTCTTATTGATTCTTTTAAATATATTTATTTTCTTGATTTTATTGGAAATTGAAAAAAATTATAGATTTATTTTGATGTTAAATTTAATATATTATTTAAATTATCTAAATTTTTATGTACATTAAGTGTGTTTATTTTATTTACTTTTATCTGGGACAATTTAATATCATATATATTTTATTTATAATTTATAGGTAATCCAAAATTCTTAATGAACCTATGGAATGGAAAATGTCATATTTTGAATATGACACTTCTTATAATGAACAAAAAATTTACCTAGAAAGATGGTATATGGAGTTTTGCCCTCACTTTCATTGCCTTTCTACTCTTCTTTTAGAGGATAAGTTACTTTTCAAGCCCAAATGTGCAACTCCAAGAGAGAGGTGGAGAAGTTGGTTTCCAACTCTGATAATGAAGGAATTAACTTAACCACCCAACAAGCATGAGCAATTTATCATCTAGCTAATAAAAAATGGTTCATTCCCACTTTGTATTTAGGCTTGTCTTTCATGGCCTATTTGAGATGTAGTAGTCGTTCTGGAAAATCTGGTAAAGCTCATCCTCATTTTGAATCCATTGAAATAGAACTTGAGTCTCAGAGTCTTCTAAGTAGTCAAATGTCTACCATCCTCAAAAGGATGCCTAGGTTGGCTATAACAACATTTATTCTATTTTTATTGAGTTTTAAGTAGGCTATAACAAAATTTAATCTAATTTTATTGAGTTTTAATTTTTTGCATAAGCAATTACAAACTACTAGCTATTACGGATGCGATGTCAAGGACATTGCCACCTTGTGGCTCTTGTTATGGAATATAATAGGCTTACAATAAACAAATTCATGTAGTGACCGCGTTATGTGAAGTGTTAATGAATGTGTTTAGGTATTTATAATCTTATGAGCTGACTTTAGTTCTTTTGTCCTTTGTGGATAAAGCTCGATTGAGTAAGGCGTAATGTCAACATTTTTTTATTGCATCGATAGTAGCGAGGTGCTCACAATTCAGTATGGGGGAGACATTGTAACACGTAATGTTATATAACATGACGTTTGACTTAAACAACAAAAATCAAATTATATTAATTTGATCTTAAATCTAGATACATAAAAAATTAAGAGGGATCAAATATCTTAAAACGTAAATTTTTCTTGTTGTATAAAAAATTTAAGATAAAAATATTACACCTAATGTGAATGAAAAATGGGTCTATTTTTATTTTAATAGAAAACAAAACACATATATAAAATATAAAATAAAACAATGATTTATCAAATCTCTATAAATAATAATAGAGATGGAACCTAGAAGGATTTTGAAGAATGACTTTCAGCAACATATAGTGTCGTTTCTTAGTTTAAAGCACATTAAAGTGCATTGAGTGGAATGTAGTGTATGGAAGAATTGTTAGAGTTTAAGGGTAATGATCGAGCTAGGTGTAAGATCCAAAGGGAAATGAGTTGAAGGTAGTTGATGGAAGCATGGGAAGAGAGGCAAACATGGCCATAGATGCTCAATCAATCAATAACAGGGTGCATGGATCCTTTATGGAATCAAAACCAAATGCGCCATATATATAAGAAGTTTTTAAAATAAAATAAAATGTTACAAAATAAAATTAAAAGAAAATTATAATTGCATAAGTTATAATTGTAATCCTAGTGATCACCGTTGTAGATTTGCAATATTGAATCCATATTTTAGCTCCAAGGGTTAGCTCAATTGGTAAGACGTGCGCACACTCTCTTGGTTCGGGGGAGGTCATGGGTTCGAGCCTTGAGTCCTCTGGGGTTAGGCCTTCTGTTAAGATGGCCGGTAGTTTACCACCTCTGCCATCCACAAATGTGGGGAAGTATTGCTGGGTTTCCCGTGAATCTTTACCACCTCTGCCATCCACAAATGTGGGGAAGTATTGCTGGGTTTCCCGTGAATCTTTACCACCTCTACCATCCACAAATGTGGGGAAGTATTGCTGGGTTTCCCGTGAATCTTTCCATCTGAAAAAGAAAATATTGAATCTATATTTTATTTGTATAATCTAAATAAAAAATATTTTATGATCATCAAATTTCAAAAAATGGATAGAAAAAATTCAATTTCAACTTTATCGTATAAAAAAATCTATTCTAATTTTATAATTTGATTTGCAACCAAATATGAATAGTGGAAACCAACGCCAAACTATCCAATTCTGGTAACATCTACTATAACTGCAAGAGATTTTAAAGACTCTTCGATGCCTAATCTAGTAATGGTTCCAAGGTTGTTTACAAGATCGGACTTAGTCGTGCCAACACTAGTGTCGATAATAGTTTCATTTGACGTGAAAATAACTTGGCCACAATTACATTTAAGATTTTTTTTTATTAAAAGCTATGACGACTATGTAGGCTTGTTTCCTTTGGCAAACATTGAGATAATTAATGAAATGAAATTATAATGATTATATTTCTTATAATTTGTATTTTTTTTTTGCTTTTCAATGTTATTATTTTGGACTGAGATGGATCCCAATTGATTCGAATAAAATTACATTGTGCAACTTCACTATATTTATAAGTTTTTTTACTATTATCTCTTTCACCCATATAAAATTAATTTTTAATTAATAAAAATTACATTAATATTATTAATGTATCTAAATATACATATGGTTGTTGCTAAGTACTTAGAAATATTTCCAAAATAACAATAAAACATTATTATTTAATTACTAGTATAGATTCATCTAGCAGGGGATCTACCAAGCACTTAGAATGATCAAAGCTATCAAAGTACAAACCATATTTTAGAGTGAAAATGTGTAATCCAATGTTTATGGTTTTAGTTTATCTAATTTATGTTGTTTTATATATATGCAATTCTAAATAATTTAAATTTAATTAAGCTGAAAAGTTATTTTTAATAATATTTTATTATGTTTTTATAAAGGACAAATGTCAACTCTAGGATGAGCACAGAAGAAGTTACACTTCTCTCCCCAACTAGGATGTAGAATGCACCTCTTCAGTGCAATAATATTATAATTAAAAATTTATATTTAAGTGAAAGTAATAATATCTAATTATAATAATATAATTAGCCCGATGGGTTAGCTCAAGTGGTTGAAAGTTGTTTACACTAGTAGAAGGTCTTAGGATCAAATCCCCAATGGCTATGCATCAGAAAATTTATAATATTATAATTAAAAAAATATTATATGTTATATTGTAATAAAAAAATTAATATATTTATTGATATATAAAGATATCTCCAAAATATTAATAAAAATAATATGTTTTACATTAAAAAAATTAATAAATTTAATTAAGAATATTATATTTTAGTTATAATATTAGATTTTATTATAGTAAAAACAAATAGTATAATGATAATTTTATACTATTATATAAGTAATGATATTTAATTAAAGGGTGAGGACCTTTTAAATGTAATGGTAGATTCAAGAAACTCATTCAAGTTTTAGAAAAGAGAAACGATCCCAAGCAATCTTGAGCCTAACAAACCTCTAGTCCAAACCTGACAAGGTGAAGGCCAACTAGGATAGTTAACAAAAATCCGTACGGGTTATGTTCTCTAAATCAATATGTGTTATGTTCTATAATACACATGCACGCTTTGTAAAGCATGCTTTATGCCTCAAAATGGGTCGCACCCGTCCCTTTCTCCACAACAACGACAAAAAGAGATTTCAAGCGACCAAAGCACGTATTGGTGAACATGATTTTGGGTGAGAAGGGCCTCTGTATTCCAACTTGGGAATCAATATACTCATTCTCGGGTATTTACATCAAATTCCATTCTTCCAAATTTTCTATTTTCAGTAATTTGTATGCCCTAAAATGAATTGAAACCATACAATTTTAAATTTGTATTCCTTAAAATAAATTTAAACCATAACTCTAATCCTTTGTATTCCCAAAGGAAATTGAAACCCCAATTTTCTCATAAAAATCAAATCAAATTCACTAGATGCATATACATCATAAGCGTCCTTATGAATCCAAACAAATACTCACAAATATGCAAAGTTTCTCATGTATATAGCAAGATAGCATACAACTAAAAAGAAATCAAGTATCATTCATATCCTCCCTAAAATACATAAACAAAGATGATAAATGATCTATAGAGTCCAAAAAAACATCATGCCACAACAAATAATAGCATATCAAAATCCTCGCCAATATTGGGATTTTATTCACCAATAACAATGTTTGCCCCTCCTCTAGGCTCTAGCCCTTGCCTCTACTCAGAATATCAAAGTTGGTACTCCAAGGACATTAGTCAACACCTTACAGTGTTGATTAAATTTCCTCATCCAAGTGTTAAAATAAAGTAGAGAAGCTTCCCGTGCTTAATAAATGTTTTCACTTGAGTGAAGGGTACATTTTGGTTAAGGTCAAGACAAAGGAGTTCAACTATAGGCTCTACCAACATCAATATACATAGGGAGGTTCATGTGTTTGATTACATGCCAATCCCATACTATCATACATAATAGATTCGAGTGGAAACCTTGCAATCTTGAAAGCTTGAAAACTGTTAATTATGTTTGAATTCTAGATCCCAAATCACTATACACAAATATGCAAAGTTTCTCATATGTATATAGAAAGAGTGAATACAACTAAGATAACATGAAGTGGAATCAATAAATTCCCCAAACTACATATAAACAAAGACGATAAATGACCCATAGAGTCCAAAAAACTTCACATTACAACAAATCATTACATATATCAAAATCCTTGTCTATATTGAGATTTTATTTATCAATATCACCCTCTTCCCCCTCCTATAGGCTCTATCCATTGCCTCCTAGAATCTAAGTTTTAGGATTTTGTTAGATCTTATCTGTCCAAAATTTCAAAATTATTATAGTGACAATTTTTATAGCACCAATAGATATTAGAGTGTGACGGACAACTAAGGTAAAACCATGTAGTGTGTTCGATAAAACTAGTGACCATATGGAAATATGAATCATACCTTGTATGTGTAGAAACTCTAGAATGTTACGTATAAATCCTATGTATTAGTTGTTAAAAATTTGAACTTCACTTACCATAGGAAAATATGAATTATATTTGAACCTCACTTGTCATTACTCTTTCTCAAAGCCATGAGCAGTTTTCTTGCTTTTTTTTCTTAAAATTCAATTCAACTCATCTAAAAGCCAAGATCGATTTCCATGATATTGCTCCCAACTCTTCTAAGCTGTCTACTATAAATTGTGATTTGATACCAGTAAAATGATTAAAAATAAAATATCTATCTCAAAAGGCCCCAACCGGGTCCAAACTGGTGACCTCTTGATTTACTATATATTAAGTGTTGGAGACATTTACCCACCATGCACACTTAATTTGGTCAATTTGACCTTGTTAAACCACTATCCTAAGTTTTATTTACTTAATCGTCATTAGATGAGCACACTATGACATCAGCATGAGTAGACCCATGCCTACCTTCAGTCAAGGAGGCCAACTAAGCCTTCTTTTTCATTTGGGGAGGCTAAATGGAGCACTCCGGGGGTGATCTGAGTGTCATAAATGCACCTAATTGCTAACTTATGGTTACAATCAGTTAAGATGAGTGGTGAAGGTGATTCCATTCATTATATTGATTCTTTTATTAATATTTAATGAACTGGAGTCAATGGGGGTGCCTCCAACCACCTCTGATGGCCAGTTTGACTTCAGTTAACCTCATCAGGGTTCATTGGAGTTGATGATGTGCTACCACTTATTGGTTGGCATGCAGTGACATGTGTCTGAGCTACTTTCAATTAGACTCAGTCATCCATTGCACTCCGACTTCAATTAGGACTCAGTTGAGTCAATCAGGAATTGATCAATGGGTTAACTTGTGTGTTTACTGTGGCTTACATTCAGTTAATCTATACCCATTCATTCAATTCGAATGACCTCCTTAGGAATTCAAATTGTCTTGGCATTCATGCACCTTGCATGATCATTGTATTGTATTATTCATTCTTTATTGATTATACAGAGATGATACTTCCATTGTAGCACCATTATGCCAATTTTATGCTTAATTGTATGAATTCTTTGAGTGACTGTGTTTTTAGTCCCTACATCACTGTGACAAATTAATATTGTATAAGATATCATGGTGGGATGAAGCTCAGATATCTCAAAAACAAGGTTTTTGACAGATCTTGCATGAAAAATTGAGCCAAAGCTCAAAATTCCAACACTGCACTAGATGCCAAGGCTTACCACTTAATACCCCACGTCAAGGAATTGTTGGTCAAGATTTCTTGATCGACTATGTTGGGTGTGATGAAAGCTTAAAATGTGCAAGTTGTTTAACCTTACAGTGCCCCTTTTGTTGTGATTTTCTATTTTTAACAGGTGAAAGCATTCGCTCCAGCAGTTTGAAATGGCTTCTTCCATAGAACTGTTGACTCCGTTCAATTTCCATTCATGGAAAGGAGATATGGAGATCCAACTACATGCCAGAGGACTGTATCGGGTCACTATGGACACTGAAGAAGATCCTACTTCTGTGGCAAACAAAGCAATATTCTTGAACAAGAAAGATGAAGCATTCAGATTCTTGTGCATCTCTGTTTCTCGAGATCTTCTTTTCCATCTCTAAGGATTGAAGACTCCAAAGGAAATTTGGGAGAAATTGGAAACCCTGTATGGAAAACAGGATGATTTGAGAGTATACCAGCTTGAAAACGAGTTGATGTCTCTCTAGCCTTCCAATTTCAAGACCTTAAATGATTTTTTCACAAAGTTCAAGCATATTGTCTTACTATTGAAGCACTGTAAGGTGGAGAAGGAGGATGATTAGCTCATCCTCGCCATACTCTCCAAACTTGGAGCTTATTATTTGGTTTTTGTCTCTACATTCCGTGCGAGGAATCTCACAATCCCTAGATGGAAGATTCCTTCACTCAATGCCTTCATTGAGTCCCTAACAAGTGAACATGATAATAATTTCTAGATGGGGATCATCAAATCCTCCCATGAAAAGGCCCTCCATGTCTCGGGGCCTAAAGATATGAAGGGTAAAGGAAAGCAAGATAAGAACCCAAAAACCAAATTCGAAGCTCCTAAACCTAAAGTTGAAAACCAGCAGCATGAAGAGCCTTCCGGATCAAAGAAGAACAAAAGCAAAGGGCATCATGGAAAGGAAAAAGTCAAGTTTTCATACTGCGGGAAGGGATTCCACCCTGAACATGCCTGCATGAAAAAGAAACTTGATGAAGCTACTTCTCTTCCTAATAAAAACCACATCAATCTTCTGGAAAGCTTTCGGAGGAGAGATCAGTAAGATCGGGAACCACAGCATGAAAGAGGTCATGCTCTCATGGAAAGCACTTCGAAGTCCAAAGAACTCTTGATAGATTCTGGAGCTTTGAATCACATGATGGCTGAAAGATACTCTTTCTCATATTTGGAGACCGAAAAATCCATTCCCATCCACAAGGGAGATGACTCCACAATCATATCCAAAGGACAAGGTACTGTAGATCTTGAGCATGGTTATTTTTCCAATGTTCTGTATGTACCATCTCTTGCATCAAACCTCCTAAGTGTTTATCAAATGACACATATGGGAGTTCCCAAGAGAGTGTCCTTCTGCCCAAATGATGTAGAGATCACAGAACTTAGATTTGGAAAAAATGTAGCAAAAGGCCTTGCAAACCATCATGCAAAATCCTACGAGTTCTCCCATTTTGTGGTGGATGCAAAGCCCACCGCATCGCTGACTCATGGAAATTAAGTTAGTAGACTGTGTCATGAGAGGTTCAGCCACCTAAACTTCAAATACTTGCAACAATTATAGAAGAATTATATGGTTGAAGGCCTCTCAATCATCAAAGCTACCAATGGAATTTGCAAGGGCTGTGTTGTTGGAAAGCACCCTGAGCATAAGTTCGATCGGGGGAAGGCAAGCCGAGCATCATGTATCTTGGGACTAATACATTCTGATGCCAGAGGTCCCATGCCTATCACATCCATGAATGGATAAAGGTACGTTCTAACTTTCATTGATGACTTTTCCAGATACACATGGGTCTTTTTTATTAGAAAGAAGTCGAAAATCTTGGAAAAAATCACTAAATTGAAGGCCTTGATTGAGAATGCATCTAGAAAAAAGATGAAGATTTTGAGATCTGATAATGGTGAGGAGTATGTTAGTAATGAGTTACTACATATATGTTCCCAAAGTGGTATTCAGATCCAGCATTCAGTCCCCTACACTCCCTAGCAAAACGGTGTAGAGAAGAGGAAGAATCGGTCTGTCAAGGAGATGACCACCTGTATGTTGGAATCAAAGAAATTGGCTGCAAATTTGTGGGAAGAATCCATGCATGCTGTAGAATATATTTAAAATAGAGTACCACACTCATTCGTGAAAAGGAAGACCCCTTTCGAAGCATATTTCAAACACAATTCAGATGTGTCGAATCTGAGGGTGTTTGGGTCCACTGCATGGGCCTGAATTTTGCTTGATAAAAGGAGGGCTTTGCAACCGAAAAACATCGAATTTCTATTTATCAGATATCCTAATGAATATAAAGGTTTCAATCTACCGGATATCAAAACAAAATAGATCATCATTGAAAGGAGTGTCATGTTCGATGAGCCTCTTTAGGAGGTGGAACTAGTGAAGGAGAAAACTGCTGAATTTCCTTCCTATTCTACTGAATATTTGGATGATGTAATTGGGGGTGATGACCCTGATTTCAATCATCTGATTTCTGATATCATTTTACATCAAATATTAGATGCCGAATAAAAACCTGAAGTAAAAAATCATCTCCCAACTTGGGCTCGACAGACACTCTCCTCCGCAGGTGATAACATTGGAAATATGGATGATCCAAGTAGAACCATGTCTAATTTCCAAAGAGAAAGTATTGTGCTCTCTTGTCATGATTATTTGCTGTTTGAATCTTGTTATTTGATGATAAGTTCAGACCCTGAGTCTTACTACCATGCTCGGAAGGATCCGATATGGAAAGTTGCCATGGATGAAGAGATGAATTCTCTTCAGAAAAACACTACTTGGGAGCTAGTTTCTCTTCCTTCGGGGAGGAGATTGGTTCAATGCAAGTTGGTGTTTCGGACTAAGGTTGCTGCTGATGGAAGCACCTGAAAATATAAGGCAAGGTTGGTGGAAAAAAGTTTTCTCCTAGGTCCAAGGTGTGGACTACCATGAGACTTTTGCACCAGTTGCAAAAATGGACTCCATCCACCTAGTTTTGGCAATTTTTGCATCTAAGCACTGTGAAGTGTATCATATGGATGGTAAGTCTGCCTTTCTACATGGATATATTCATGAGGAGATATACATGAAGCAGCCTAAGGGCTAAATTTCTGATCCATATTTTGTTTGCAAGCTAAAGAAGTCACTAGACGAGTTAAAACAGGCCCCAAGAGAGTGGTATTCCAAGATGGATGCCTTCCTTCTCTCGCAAAACTTCCAGAGGTGTAAATCAGATCCAAATGTGTATATACAGAAGTCTGATTGTCATTTGATTGTTATTGTTTTATATGTTGATAAGTTACTGATTACAAGTAGCATAGTTACTTCTATTCCAGTCATCAAAACTACTCTCGACAATGCAATTGAAATGAGTGATTTGGGGCTCTTCAAGCAATTTCTGGGGCTTGAAATTGAGCAAAATTTTGATGGGATAATGGTCACTCAGTAAAAATACATATCAAACCTGTTATTCAAGTTTAACATGGCTGAATTTAAGGCTTCTACATTCCCTTTCCTTTCAGGGATCATCCTTGAAGAAGGAAAAAACACACCTCCAATGGACTGCACTATTTATCGACAGCTGATAGGTAGGTTACTCTACTTGACTCATTCTTGGCTTGATATCTATTATGACATGAATTAAGTTTCAAGATACATGCAGTAGCCTCATGATATTCATTGTAAGGAAGCCAAGAGGATCCTCCAATATATTCAAGGAACCAAGACCTACGACATTCACTATGCTGCAGACTCCGAGCTAGAGATGGTTGGTTACACACATTTCAATTAGGTGGGTGATTCTATTGATCAGAATTATAATTATAGATATGTATTCATGCTTGGTGGTGGCCCCATTTGCTGGTCTATCAAATAGCAAGCCACCATGGCATTGTCTTGATCAGAGGCCGAGTACCGAGGAGCGGTGAATGCTTGCATCCAAACTGTTTGGTTGCAAGGAATTCTTTCAGAGTTTGATCTTGGTAGTGTTTTGTACACTGTCCTCTTCTGTGACAATCAAAGTGCTATTAAGATATCTACAGATCCAGTTACCAGAAATAGGACCAAGCATGTAGAGATACACATGAACTACATCAGAGAGTTAGTGCATGACAGGAACATCATTCTACAATACTGCCCGACTGATGAGCAGATTGCAGACATCTTCACCAAGAGATTTTCAGAAAATAATTTCACTTACCTCCGTTCACTGTTGGGGGTGAGTTCATCAGGGTGATTAGACTACTTTTAGTGTTCAGCTTTAGGGGGTGGTTTCCCTCTTTTCCTCACTTAGATTTACGTTTGAGCATTGTTTGAGTGAAATTATTGTACAAGGTGACCTATGGCCTTGTTTTCGGGGCCTTATCATTTCATGCACTTTATGTTTCTACTTCTCCTGAGTATAGCTTAAGGGGGGGGTGTTGGAGACATTTACCCACCATGTACGCTTAATTTGGTCAATTTGATCTTTTTAAATCACTATCCTAAGTTTTATTGAATTAATCAGCATCAGATGAGCACACTATGACATCAGTATGAGCACACCCACACCTACCTTTAGTCAAGGAGGCCAACTAAGCCTTCTCCTTCATTCAGGGAGGCTAACTGGAGCACTCCAGGGGTGATCTGAGTGTCATAAATGCACCTAATTTCTAACTGATGGTTACAATCAATTAAGTTGAGTGGTGAAGGTGCCTCCATTCATTATATTGATTATTTTATTAATATTTAATGAACTGGAGTCAACTAGGGCACCTCCAACCACCTTTGATGGCTAGTTTGACTTCATTTAACCTCATCGGGGTTCATTAGAGTTAATGATGCACTACCACTTGGTGGTTGGCATGTATTGACATGTGTCTGAGCTACTTTTAGTTAGACTCAGTCATCCATTGCACTCCAATTTCAGTTAGGACTCAGTTGAGTCAATCAAGACTTGATTAGTTGGTTAAATTATGTGTTTACTATGGCTTACAGTCAGTTAAGATACACCAATTCATTCAATTTGAATTACCTCCTTGGGAATTCGATTTTTATTGGCATTCATGCACCTTGCATGATCATTGTATTGTATTATTCATTCTTTATTGATTATACAGAGCTGCTACCTCCATTGCAGCACCATTATGCCAATATTATGCTTAATTGTCTGAATTCTTTGAGTGACTTTGTTTTTAGTCCCTAGATCACGGTGACAAATTAATATTAAGGTCCATTCTAGTTCACATTCTAGCCGTACAAAAAATCATTTTTACTGAGATGTTATATATTCTAACAAAGTTGTGTGTTATTAATGGAAGGCCAGCAGAATAGAAGTGCATCGAAAACCAAATTGCTGCCTTGACTGAATGAATATATGGAAAACCATTGTTGGAAACTACTAAGCATGCCATTCATTGGTATTTGAATCGTTGTTACCAATTTCTATAAATTTTTAGGTTTATTGCTTTATTGCTTTATGGATGTTCTCTCCTTTATTGCTTTATGGGCGTTCTCTAGATAAATACGACATGGTTTGGTAAGTTACGATATTGCAGTGATTATGTTATAAAAATCGAAACCTATTAATATCTCCAAATTTTATGGATTTGCTCAGTTGGTTAGAACGTGTGGTTGTTAATCACAAGGTTGGAGGTTCAAGCCTTCCTCCTGAAGATCGGTTTTTTAATTATTTTTAGTCTATTGATTACCACTAAACATGTTATTGATTTATTCGAATCATTGCTTCATATTCTCTGCCGTACAGATTTTAGGTTTATAAAAGTCATTTTAGACTCTTTTTGTCATTTCTGTTGTTGATTACACCTTGTTGGAGGCCACTAAACATGCTATTCATTTATTCGAATCATTGCTTCATATTCTCTACCATACAAATTTTAGGTTTTATAAAATTCTTTTAGACTTATAGAAGTCAAATTTAAAACTTAATTGGTTAAGAGCTTAACTCTTTTGGATGTAAGAAAACTGGTTAATGGAACACGATTTAAAGGTATCTAACACAAGTGCGAGTATGCCTTATTTCACTAGATGATTATTTTATATGTCGAGGTTTTTCTTGAATAATGATATAAGTATTGGATGTAAGAAAATATATTAATGGTCCAAGAATTAGAGGCATCTTATAGGAATGGAAGAATAACTCAATTCACTAGATGGTTATTTCACATGGTGAGGTTTTCCTTGAATAACGATATAAGGCAACTCATATTTGTGTATAGAAACCAATGATGGCTATCCTCACTACGATCTTGAGATTTGAGTTAAGATAGATCTTATCATCTTTGAGGAAAAATATATATATTGACGACTCTCTTCAAGTCAAAGATCTACATCTTTGTCAAGAGATTTGCACCTCTGTCAAGAGTAACCAATGTTCATTTGCTTTCATTGCTTCATCGACCTTGTCTTGATGAAACCAATTCCTTTTTTGTTGTTATTGTACATCGTTGACATGCCTCATAATAATAATAATAATAATAATAATAATAATATCTTCCACCACCTCCATGTCAAAGACATTAACAGCTAAGCACTACCTTTTAAAGACTTTGCTAGACTAGCTCAGTTTGTTTGAGTTTTTTTGGATTACAAGGATAAGGTTTGAGGTTCACACCCTCTATTTATTGATGCAAGCTAATGCTTATTTTGTCTCGATAACCTCATAATGGTTAATTATTATATATTTTTTGATGTATTTGATTTGCAGATTGTTGGATATACTCTTGGGTTATAGTGGCAAGTGTAAGATTTGAACAAATCCGAGTGAGTTACCAATTCCTATGGTTTAAGAAAACTAAAATATTTATGGAGAAGTATTGAGAATATTTTTAACATGTAATGGTTAATCTCTAAACTTAATATAACTATGTTTTTATATCTTTGATCAAATTGTTAATGTTTTGGAAACGTTTTAATAGAAAGAAAAAAAACAAATAAAATAATTTACTAGTCTATTTAGACATCAGTTTGGTGTATGAGCCTCCTTATTTGTGGGACAAGAGACCCAACTCTACTCAACAATGTAACCACTAAAGTCTACAAAGTTATGCATACCCTATTCCCTCTAAATTTGAGCTTATAACCTCATGCTATAATGAAACACGTATTTCATGAACCATTAAACATACTATAAAAACACCTTAATTTAAGAAATGAACTTAAAGTTATTTCAATAAAAATACAACCAACAAATTTAAACATAATTTCTTATATGTGAGATGACTTTAGACTCATCCCACATATTCAGTACCAAAACGTGTGGTGCTCATAAAAATGCTAATTCATATTACAAATATGCAATGTGTATATTTTGAGTAACAACAAACACATAATAAAACATTAAACACTATTATTACACTTGTGGTATTGTATTAGATATGCAGTCAAAGTCAACGTCATATTAGTTTGTTTGTTTACCATAATTTTTTACTTTTTATATATAGTTTTACTTTTTATATATAGTTTTACATTGCTAATGGATTGTTTATTTTTTTTAAATTTTAGAATTGATGTATACATTAGTTCATCAACTTGAAACATTATAGCTTTATTGATTCATTAACATAAAGTGTTATTGTCAGGTGTTTGATATGTCATTTTCCATGGTCGAACTTATGAAGCGTTGTTGTTTCCATTGCTTCCTAATTTTTTCACAAATTTGGTTTAGAGAAAGGTTTTATGTCTTTAGTAAATGCAACTAATGTACTAACGACCATCTCCATAGTCTCCACCATCACCTCCTATGTACCCGCCTCTGTCACCTATTCTATAGTGTGCATTGCCTTGTCTTCCAGATTGCAGTAATGCCCTGAAGGCAACTGTCAACAATGCCTTAAATACAATTTCCTTTGCCTCGTTATTATCCACACACAAGCTGAATTGAAATTGTGATTCACAAAATAGCTTAGCAATCTATGCAAACTAAGTAATAACATACCTTAACAAAAGATAGAAACATAATATTTGAAGGTTTAGTGGTGTCTATTCGTATTGCAATTGAAGGTTGAGCAGTTCCTCTAAACAATGCCGTACTCTTTTATTCATCCTACATGCAGGTACATTGCTCAACATTGCTCAACTAAGCAATATCTCGATATGTAACTTTATTTGCCTATGTTCACACTATATTACTTTTTCTTTCAATAATATTTCCACTGTTAGTTGTCATTAAAAACATCTATGATTCATTAATATTTCCACTGGTAGTTGTTGTTAAAACATCTATATTTTTTTTTTTCAAATTCCAAGTAAAGTTCAGTTCGTTGTTTTTAAAACATCTATGATTTATTTATTTTTGTTCAATTCCAAGTAAAATCTAGTTCATGGCCATTTTAGTAAGATCGTGGTTACTACATGTTTTAACACGAGAAAAAATTCCCACACATAAGCTACAATACAATAAGTGATGGATGGGTGATGAAGAAATAGATGATTCACATTTTGTATTGTCTTAAATTATTAAATATGTGGATGAGAACTAATCAAATCCCTTCTTACAGCTTGACATGGTTGATACAATAAATGTTCCTTTAGTCACCTTCCACCTTGTACTTTCTACAACAATTTATATCTATGTTCTATGTCCTTCGATTTTAATTGATCTTATAGAGTAGAGGGACGAATTTTAGACATTTAATTCTTAATATACTTACTTGATCAATGAACTAACTAGTTTTGTTATTGCCAATGTTTCCATCAATATAACACTTGCACGCTCATTCTTTGTCTTCTTCTTCACAAGTTTCATATGAACAACTAAATTATCTAATTCATTGAGCGATGTTTCTTTTTGGAAAAATGTATTCTAGTTATAAATGGATGTATGCATATATAATGGAAGAATGAATTTTGCTTTAAACCATGGCTTAATGAATGTCACTATTTCTAAATCCCGATTCCTCAATAATATGGAGGACTTAATGCAAGACCAAAAACTTCACCATCTAAGGGACTCACACCTTCCTGAACTCTGGTGTGGAAATTTGGGGGTCCATGCTCTGAAACACATGTACCGTGTCTCTTTCTTCATTGCACTTCGATTGTTTGTGAGTTCCTGAATTCTCTATTTTGTTTAGAGGTCATATTTCCCTAGGCCAGTTCCCAATCTATCGCTACAATCTTTGGGATAGTTTTTTTCATTGTGTCGAAGAGGTACATTCTACAACCCACCAAGGGGAGATGTGTAATTCCTTTCATGCTTATCCTAGAGTTCACATGTTTCTTAGATAAAAAAAATAACTTGTCATATCAAATTAAATTTCAAATATTTAGAAATAAATTAAATATCAAATTAGATAATTTAAATAATAAACATTGCATTATGCACTTTCTCAACAATTCAACACTAAAAAGGTTTACACCTCAATATATTTGATCCCTCTCAGCCCTTAGTAGAAATTTTTTAAGATGGATCTATGGTGGTATGTAAATCAAAGCACCAACAATATAGGTAGTACCATTATGCATGAAATGCTAAGTGGCATCTTAGGTGTGCTAAGTTTTATAGTGCACTTGACATTCAACATGCAGTCTCATTGGGGATGGCTTCACGACAGTCTACACATACCGGTTTACGTGATTTATTGGGGATGGTGTTCCATGTAATCTTCAAGAGATGTGACTACCAAGAACATTAAAAAAAAAACATGACCATTGTGTTGTTGTTCGATGTAGTTCCATGTAGTTCCATGTTGTTTTGTGCTACTATGATATTTCCATGCATTTCTTTTATTCCTCCATGTTCCTCCATACTAGTTTCCTTCTTAGTTCCATTTCTGTTGATGCTCCCAACCTTGCATTGATGAGCATTGTTTCTCTTGGTGGTGTGGATGTTGATAAACTACTACTTTAACTATCGACACTTCTTCCTATGACTTTTGAACCTTTTGCTCCTTGGGGTCATGTAGATACTTAGATTTGAGTCTTCATGTCCTTTTGTAGATTTTTGTTCTTCTAATTCAACCTCAAACTCGTCATCTTTCATGTACGTAGATACTTTAACTTTTTTTACCTGCAAGGACTTTGTGGTGTGCCTCCTTCTTTCCCTTCTTGTTTTGCAATAGATATATCATGCACTGTAATTTTATTCTTCTTATTCCAAAGCTTCTAGAACTTATTTTTCATATTATATTAAATGTAGCAACAAAGTTCATCTAAGAGTATCCCAAAATAATATCTACAACATTCATATAGATTGCATGAAAATATGAATGCAAGATATATTTAGCCATAATAATATTCAAATCTTTAAAAACTTGAATATTCTCACCCTCAACATGCATACGTTGAATATGGTTTGCGGAACTTGCAATATTTTAGCCACATAAACATTAATAAAATCATGTTTGGTACTAGGGTTTGTAGAAACAATGATCTCTCTTGTTAAATAAGTCCATGAACATGTAATAAAAGTTGTGACATGAAAACAAACCCTTAGTTCTTTCTTTATCATTATTCATAGTATGAGACCAACTGTTTAGAAATATGTGTTCATATGATTAATTTGTAAGTGCCTTAATCTTGTTAGGATTAAGCAAATGCCACCACCTAGAAGCATATTGTGTTAAACCCAAGCATAGAGGAAATCTCCAAGATTTTGGATATAGTGACTTTGTTTGTTGTATTTATTCTTCAATACTAGGACCATTATTTTTTCCTACAAAATACATCTTGGGGTTTGTGGAAACTCAGTTACTTTTGATACAGAAAATTTAAAATGAGCATAAATCCCTCATTATTGATTGAAATCTCGATTATCATAACAATTATGAAATTCCGCAATCATTCTTCATGTATTGGAGTTATTTTAATGAAAATACGGTCACTCTATCAACGATATAAACTTTGCAATATGTGTGGTTGTCATTGGAAAAACCCTAAAAATAGATGATTTTAAATCAATGTGTGATATCTGTATTCGGATATTTGCAAGGGTTAGTCAAGTGAATAATGAACCAATGGAAAATAACTCCATATTGAAAATATAAAATAAATATTGAAGATGAATGATGATGATTTACGATTACGTTGGTAGGGCTTTATATAATCCATATGGTGCCTTTTTAAATGAAAGGGTACATCTGTTTACTTTTTTTCTAATTAATTAATTAATAATTTATACTTATTAATTATTAATTATTAATATTAATAATTAATATTGATATTTAATGTTTATATATATTTATATATCTTATTATGTTAGATATATATTTTTATATGAGATTTCCTTCGAGTTCATGATGCTTTGTCCTCAAAGCATACTTTATAAAATTTGTTTATAATTTAAATATCGTAAGTAAAACCATGTGTGGTTTTATGAATTATATCCTTTAACTTTTTCGCCTTTTTTTTCTTCTTTCTCTCGAGGATAATTCTTTTTGTTTTTTTACTTCTTCCTTTTTCCATCTTGGTCTTTGCTTCATATTTGGAGTGGAAGTAATACTTATTCAATGAAATTCGAACGATCAAAACCAATTTTTGGTAGAGAAACTCTAAATATGGACGACTAGAAGCCAACATGAGGTCAAAGACCCAAATTCAAGGAAACCTTGATAATTTTCACCACAAGCTGGAACTAGATTCGCTCTAATACCAATGTAATATCCTTATCCAGATATTCGCAAGGATTAGTCAAGTGAATAATCAACCAAAGGAAAATAACTCCATTTTAAAAATATAAAATGAATATTGATGAATGATGATGATTTACTATTACATTGGTAGGGATTTATATAAGTCTTATTGCATATTTTCAAATGAAAGGGTACATCCCTTTACTTTTTTCCTAAATAATTAATTAATCATTTCTATTTATTAATTATTAATATTAATATATATTAATATTTATAATTAATATTGATATTTAATGTTTGTATATATTTATATATCTTATATGTTAGATATATATATTTGTATATAACACAATGATGACTCCACTTCTTAGACTCAAATTTTAATGGTTTTTATTTAAATAGGTATTTATTCTAGAGGAACTTTTATTTCAACTAGTTTTTTGAATTTTGCATGGAAGTTTTAAAAAATGAAATGAAATCTTTCACCCTATTTTTTCCCTTAAAAAAAAAAAAAAAAAGTCAAATTTTATATCCTTAGAAATTGCTCTAATACCACTTATAGTGATCCTTAACCCAAAAATTGAATCAAAACAATGATATAGAACCATTATACTTCATAAATAACTAAAATACCTTTACCACAAGAATAACACCATGACATAGAAAAAGACCATTCAAGTAGGGTAAGTTCATGAATTACCAAGGAAGGAATAAGTCGACAAGCCATGCTTGTTATAAAACAATTCAACCAATATGTCTCATACAATGATACACATATAGAATTATTTTTTCTCATGAGTATTCCTGAGGGGATACAAGAACTAGTCCTTACTATTAAATTATTTTAATATAACTACATAGTGGGACTATTTATTACCCATTAACTACCAACTAGGCATATTCCATGATTATGGACAGATTACATGCATTATCCACTTTGATACATCCCTATGTAACATACTATGCTCCATAGGTACACTACACATCCTCAAAAAGAAAGTTCCATTGCTCTGAAACCACATCATTTGATAGGTAAAATTGCAATGTAAGCACTTTAGTGGTAATGCTACATCGGAGCTAGAGGATGCCATGAAGGAGACATATTTTTTTTGTTTTGATCTTTTGTTGAATTTAGTGATTCTAAAGGAGAAAGGGGGGGGGGGGGGTTAGGGGAANGCACAAAAATGGTGGGACTATTTACTAGCCATCAACTACCAACTAGTTATATTCAATGATTATGGACACATTACATGCATTATCCACTTTGATACCTCCCTAGGTAACATAATATCCTCCATAGCTACATTACACATCCTCAAAAAGAAAGTTCCATTACTCTAAAACAACGTCGTTTGATAGGTAAAAGTGCAATGTAAGAAGTTTGGTGGTAATGACACATGGGAGCTAGAGGATGTCATGAAGGAGGCATAGTTTTTTTTGTTTTAAACTTTTGTTGAATTTAGTGATTCTAGAGGAGCGAGGGGGGGCAGGGGAATGTAATACCCCATCTTTAACCCCGATAATGTATTGGATCAGATTATGTGTAAATTGTAAATGTGTGTTGCCTTTTCAATCACAAAAATGATCAAACTCCACCCATGAAAATATTCCATAATTGAATCTAAAATGACATGCATATCAAACTATAATGTCAAAATAAAGTGGGTGCTCTAAATCCACTTAGATAAATGAATTATGGTAACAACCAAATTTTATGATTTCAGCAATTCTATGTTTGTCAGGTATTGGGAAAATTGTCCAATATGGCGCGATATGAGTACCCTATATACCCCATCTACAACATCTCGGATATTGGGAATTCCTTTCCAACACAAAATTGACCAAAGTCCACCCATTAAAATCTACCATACTTGAAACTGTAATCTCATGGATCTCAAACTAAAATGTGTGCTATGAATCCACCTAGCTAAATGAAATTGTGATTTGAACAACTAAATTTTGTGATTTCTACAACTTTATGTTCATCATATATGGGGTAGCATGACTGCCCCATATATTATGTCATTTAGCATGATCTTATAATTTAAGATGATTGATATTGGACTTTTAGGTCTATGGGATATTCACATTTGAATTTGATGATTTTTTTGTTAAAACAACATTGGGGAGAGGAGCGAAGTGAGTTCCCATTATCCTTGTAACACTCCAGTTTTGACTCCATTTGCATTAAAAATGTATATGATGTATATATTTTAATTAATTGTGGTGTGAAGGTCAAGGAAAAACCCCCACCATGGATTTATCATTTTATGTTTCGGCGATTAGAAATGATGCCGATGATATTTCGTGCTAGCCAGGCACATTATTATTTTTAACATCATGTAAATATGCAATGTAATTAAAATACCCACAACCAGCTATGTCATTGCAACATTATAGATATGGGTGCATGATTTCCTAAGGAATAGGGGGTGGGGTATTAAAACTTTTGAGCCAATGGGGAAAATCCAAATGTCAAAGGAAGAACCCATCAAACAATTAACCACCCATTTTGTCTTTTGTGCTCAATCATTTATTTCTACTAGAAATTGGTTGATTTAGTTATAGCATGGTATGGGAAAGGTATGGAGGTCAAATTCGAATTGGGTGGAGCACTTATTTTTGGAAAAACATATTTTGACTTATGAGCCAAGAAAATGCCCATTTTTGCTTCCCATTCCGTCATGCATTGAATTTTTTCATCTTTCCTCACGTTTTTGGGGATCTCCTGGATGGTTTGCATCATTCATTCGTCATTCATGTTGAGCTCTCACACAACTAAACCTTTCAGGGTTTTTATCCTTCATGTTTTCAATTATTTCCTCATTTTTCCATGGCCAGGAAATTCATTTTTTGGTTGCTGAGTGAATGGCCAGTAAAGATTCATGATTTTGGGATTCATAGCAGTTGTTTTGGCTCATGCAATGCCTAGAATCGTTGTTGAGTTCTAATTTCTCACCCAGGGGCAGATTTCTCCATTTAACCAATATGTTTTTGGTTGAAAAATGTTTTTACTCAAACCTAGAACTTGCATTTTGCTGTGGGTAAATCCTTTGTTTTGGTATGAGCTGGTTTGGAGTGGAATTGGGTCTAAACTAGCTTGATAAACCTATTGTAGGAAGGAACCACACAAACAGATCTAGAGGGGCTAGTTTTCTTCTTTACACACCATGAAGAACAATGGAAAGGAAGGCATAGTCCGAGGGATTGTGTAGCAGAGAAGGGGATGCTTCCTTGAGTTGGTTGTGTAGATGTTTTATAAGACAAGACTGATCTAGTACAAATGTCCATAGCTCAGTGGTTGAGCTCACTAGTGTAATGTCCCAAAAAATTGAAAAAAAAAACATTTTATAGGCTAGTGAAAACCACGCAAGAAGATCATTATTACTCGTGCAGAATTACATGTGCAACTTATACTTTCGATATCTTCAGAAACTTCCCATACTGTCTTGTTAATCCCTTATCCATTCAATGATTATTAGCTCGTTTACTTCTTATGTCTAAATTCTGTTATTTAAACTATTGATGTATCTTAGTTATTATTGTCGGTGAATTAATGAATTGTATAGATCATTGTCTTTCTCCTGCACATGTGTACTTTATTTATTTAATAAAAAATAACTTAACTTTGTTGATGGGACAAAGTGGTGGAGTGGCGGGACTCGTTCTCCCATGACGATTTGAGAGGTAAAGTCATTCTTCGTTATGCAGGATTACTTAGTTCATACGAACTAAGGCACCTTATTTATTGACTTGCAGGTTACTCTTGTGTCATCAAAATTATTGGTTACTTGAAGCAATCCAGTTACTAGTTATACTTCCAGTTCTTACTTGCACATTTATTACTGTTCTGTTTTACGACTTAGGTAAGCGCTATGTTCGTTAATTATATTTGTTAGTTATTTAACTAGATGTTGTGACTTATCTTACTGTCCTTACCATTTTAATTATCTATCTATGGGTTAATTATTTACTCCTCTCTTGTTTCTATCTTGCAGACTTTCCTTGGTTACGAGATTGGAAACTTATGCTTTTTCTTCCTAGCGAGGGAATCATGGCATAGTACGTTTGCCATGATTCCTAAATACTACAAAACCTAGACTACGACCTATGCACAAACTCTACCTATAAGAATTAGTGAAAAGGGTCATGTGATAACATAAAAATTGATGCTAAGGGGATGGCTTTGTAACACTATACCATAGTGTTAAGGTCTACGCATACTATAAGGTGAGGAGACTATGGTATAAATAACATGCCATTAGCACTAAGCCTGTGCTAACATAAAAGGTGGTGAAACTATAGGATAAAGGGTTTAACCTTGTGACTTGGTTGGTATATGGTATAACATTGATCCCCAAGCTTATGGTGAGGGTTTATGGATGCGTTAATGGCCACCAGTTGGTGCCATTAATGCCATCGGGGTTGGTGACAAACACTTGGAAAAGGATTTGGCATTCGTTGTTGGTGCATTATGTGGTTTAGTGTGGCCTCTGCGCAGTTGGAGAAGGGAGGTGACCTCCATCATTTTGCAGGTAAGATGTACCAACTCTGTGTAAAAATGCATTGCTTCATTGTTTTCTCCATGGAATGGTCATGCTTCTCATGCCATCGTTGGATTATTTACAAGTGGAAACAAAGGCACTCCGAGGGTTGCACAAGGCTACGTTGTCAATTTGGGATTTCTTCTTCATGGCCATGGTAATCCTGCTAGCAAGATTTACTTGCCTCCTCTTGTTCTGGGCATTTCTAAGTTGGAATTCTTTACTAGGTTGGGGTTTTATGTGGCACTTGTTGACTATTCCTTCGGGGTTTATAATGTAGCTTTCTCTGGTTTTTAATGGACTCTTGTTGGTAGGTTTGGCATTTTTGGGTCGTGGCTACACCATTACTTGTAATGGTGCCATAACTCACGGCTTTGCCATTTAACATTTTTAATAGTTTGACTGTTGTAAAAGAGGCTTCATGCCTCAATGTGTAAATACACTGCGTGTTGGATTTTATTGTAAGTAATGTAATGTGTTTTGGGTATAAACGATTTCGTTCAGCGTTTAATAATAGAGTATGCTATGCAAAATTGGGACTGTGTGGTTATTTAAATGTTGCGTTTTAACATGTGGACTTTACTGGGTTCGATCGTGGCTTCAAAGGATGTAGAATTTACTCTATATATTAATAATGGTTTGGGTTTGGAAGTATGCATGGCACTCTAATTTTATTGTTTGTAATTTATGTTGGGAAAGCTTCTAGAGCTTAGGGCGTTATGCCATGGGCTACGCCATTGTATCAATTTTGTCGTTTCCCATTGGCTTGCCATTGTATGCTCTTCGTTAGCGTTTAAATGGAGACTATGTTTTTAGACAAAGTATAGAACTTTTGGTTTTGTACTGGCTCAGTGTGGGTGTAGGCCATGCCATGAATAGCATGTTCCTATCCCAATGACTACGATAGCTTTAGTTGGAATTTTAATTTGTAATTTGTTTATTAAAAGGATATGGTTGTAACATTGAGGGTTATGGAAAGCCCACGATATTGATTTGGTTATTATAGTGTGATTGTGTAATTAGATTGGAAACTTGGTCATGACCAGTGTGACTGGGTATATGTCCTTCAAGCCTTGGTCCTGGGCGATACCAAAATGTCAAACATTTTCTATGTAATAAAATAAATGATACTAGCTATGGATTTTGTGATGCATTTTGATTACAGTAATGATTTATATTTTAAGGTTATTAATATGTGGCCTTGGGTCATGGACATCCATGGGATTCGATGTCGCGACCTCTGTTGCCAAAATGGGTTTTAGTTATTAATTATTTTAATGTGATGCGATGGTTGTGTGTAGATTTATATGGGACCTTTAAACACTTTATGTTTTATAAAAGGATGATTGTAATAATAGGACTGTGGATTTTAACATTTGAGTTATGTAAATGGATGCGATTAATGACTAAGTGATTTGGACTGTGGAATTTATATAATAAGGCAGAGGTTTGATATTGGACCACATGGATGGTCATGATGCATTCTCTATTTGGTTAATTATGATTATGTTTATTTAATGGAATGTTATGATATTTAATTTGTACTTGTTGAGGCAAACCTTGAAGGTCTTTAAGGAGTTATTATCTTAGATTTAGTTTTCTTTGTCTGTACTTAGTTGATTTAGTTTAGAATATTTAAATTATGTACTTTAGTTTATAAATAAAATAAATAGTAAGTTAATTATAAAACTATTTGAATACTATTATATATGTATTTCTATATATATTCAACTTGTACTTCTGAACAAATTTTGAATTTAAAACAACCCTCTGCTGACAAATGAAATATGTCAACAGAGTAATGTAACTTGTAGAACAATAATATGCTAACTTGTAACAAAACCTAGATATAGTACACATAAACTAAACATGGAGATAATACAGAATTCAAATCAAAAGTACAAACCCTGGTAATGTACATCATATAATAAAACGTACAGCCTAAACATAGTATTAAAGAAAATACAAACCCTAGAAGATTCTAACCAGAGAATCCAAGACATAGGGTTAGGAAGTGCATTGAAATCATTTACCTAGAAAATCCAGTAATTAATTTAGAGAAATAGAATAAGCAAGCTAGGGCTTCATACTTGATCTTGAAGCTCTGTTAATGGCTGAACTTACACACTCAAATAACTAGCATTAACAATGCAATGCAGACCTCACCTATGTTTGATGACCAAATCACTTGGGAAGTACCATGTTCCACCCAACCATGACCCAGAACCGTTCCTGGTTCTAATCTGGATCCCCCCGAGCCAGACTCCAACATGAAAGTAGCTTAGAGCTCTTAAGGTAGGGTTTCCTAACTGGTATTCAGTTTTGAATCAATCCTCTTTTTCCTTGCAGGAAAATTTCTCTAAGAAAACACTTGAGATAAAAACAGGCAGAAAAAATAATTCTCCTAGATGAAAATCAGAACCCTAGGACTTTGATTGGATTGAGTCTTTATAGACAAACTTTTCAGTCAAAGGGGAAGTTAAATGAAGAAATCCTTGATTTCTTGATTTAACCCTTTTTAATTAATGGGGTAATTTTTCAATTGTTAACTTAGGAAATTTTTACTAGCTCCTAGTTAGTCTTTCATAGATATTTCACTATTTATTAATCCTATAATAATAGATAATAAATGGTGGAGCTTCTCTTCTTTCTTTATTCAATTATATAATTAATCGTAATTAATTCTTTATACATACTATGTATAAAATACATAGTATTAAAATACTTTTTAGCATTTTTCTTCGGGCATCATGTATCATGATCCCAAGACTTAGCAACACTTCTTTATGAAGTTCAGGTAGATAGATGGTTCAGTTCTACTAGGCTAGGAAACTCTAAACATCCTTGCATGTTGTATTTCCCTCGTATAACGTGGTAGTTCTTCAGTACTTGACAATAATACAGAAATTCAAAATTTCATTTAATCACTTAAAAATAAGTATGATGAGATCATTATTATTCTTGAGTCATTTTCACTCTAAAGTGATTTTAATATTTTCAGTAACCCCTAGCGCTTACCAGAGCC
The DNA here is from genome assembly GCA_001517045.1 of Pseudotsuga menziesii. Classification (NCBI taxonomy): domain Eukaryota; kingdom Viridiplantae; phylum Streptophyta; class Pinopsida; order Pinales; family Pinaceae; genus Pseudotsuga; species Pseudotsuga menziesii. The sequence continues at coordinate 98,123 of LPNX010045213.1, forward strand.
CATAGTCAATGCTTATAACAGGGAGTTACAAACATAGTGCAATTCCAAATCACTCGCTCAACACTAAATGCTATGATGTACTTGTATGATACACCTAAAGATACAATGGCCAAAGATTTGATGCTCCATAGCTTATGCTCAACACCAACATAGAATGCTCCAGAGCTTATGCCCAACATTTCCAAATTATATTTTCATATGTTCCAGAGATTTATGCTCAACACAAATGTAAGTACTCATGTGCTCCAGAGCCTCTCGCTCAACACAAAACATCTCATTGATTATGTGCTTCAGGTTCCACACCCAACACAAAAAATTTCATCAATCATGTGCTTCAGGGTCCACGCCCAACACAACCAACATATATATACATATATATCATAAAAAATTGGATTATGCACAATATACAAAAAAATCATCATATTCCTATGTAGTGGGGTCTTTGACCCAATATAAAATAAAACATCAATATAATCATCATGATCAATAGGCTCATGCCTATAAATGGTAGGTCCGAAATTCAGGATATTACAACTAGCTTAGCGATTCAACCATTCCACCTCCTTAGCATCCTGATAAACCAAAATGTAGTTTTGTCTTGGCTCAATATTGATGTCTTTGGCTATGTGTGAGTCTGATGTAGTTCCCTTATTCCTTGTGGAAATCACACCCAACTCGGGGGTGGAAGTGCCGCTGAGAGATTGATGAGCACACTGGCCTATGGTTGGGTGGAACATTGCAACGACATAGCTAGTTACGACATAAGATTCTTCTCAAGATAAGTATTTCTTATGTCTTTAATCTCTGTGTCACATCCCCACCTGTCATCCCAGTAGAGAGGACACGAAATTACCTCTATCAATCCAGGAAATCTAGCCCCATGAATGTAATATAAATGCATTGAATTAAAAACATACATAAGTGCAAAAACCATTAACATGCAGTGAAAGAAAAAACATTTCCATTCAAGAATTTATCCTGTTCATTTAATTCATCAACACATACAAATGCAGATATTAATAGAAAGATACTTATCTAATGAAGAAGATTGTCCTACAACCAGCTATGTCGTTCACAACAAGATTTGAACCTGAAATCCGACGTCATACGACATTTCGTACGGATGTGTCAGACATCAATCATTGAGAAGAATGGTGATCATGAATGTTTAATAGTGCCGTCGAATATCCAACACATAAGGCGTCAGATATTCGACTCACCAGAGTGTCGAATATCCGACCCTGGAGTGTCGAATATCCGACGGTATAGTGTCGAATATCCAAAGGTATGTTGACCCAAAAGTGTCGAATATCTGACACGAGAGTGTCGTTTTTTCGACCCATTACTGTGTGATATCCGACGGTATGTGTAGGTTTTTAAAAAAAAAATAATGTAAGGTTTGAAATATTTGAAATTTTTTTTCCCATATTTTCAACGGTAACTATGTTCAAGGTGTTGAATATCCGATGTCGAGCCATTATAAATATAATTTTTTTTAAACCTTTCGACATGTTTGTTGTAGAAGTGATGGATTATTTGCGAAATTATTTGTTCCTCAGCAGATGATTTGCGAAATTATTTGTTCCTCGACAGACGATTCGCAAAAATTATTTGTTCCTCGACGGACGTTTTCAGGAATTGTTTTATTCTTCAACAAGCGATTGTGGGATTTTTTTATTCTTTGACTTCTCTCTATTTGACAAAATGTTGATGCGTGGAACTTCATTTTTTAAGAGAACCGATTATATTCATTCACGAAGTTTGTGACAAAAGGTCAAATAGAAATATTAAGGATCCAAACGAAGACAACCGACAATTGCTTGCTAGAATATGGGATGCAGCGAAATGAAGGGGTGATGGAAAATGTTATTGTCCGTGTACTTAATGCAGGGGATTTAAGAGGAGAAGAATATTGATCTCAACGGCCAGAAAACATTGCAAGGAACATGGACACGCTGAGGGGGGGGAACGAATATCGTCCATTTGTAGGTTTATCATTATAAAGTTTATTATATTCTTTGTTTTGGTAATTGTATGTATTATTTTTGATTTTAATATATTAATGTATATCTATTGATGTTTCCATGTATTTATATTAAAGGAAAGACACCCTACAACATATCGTCCAGAGGAAGTGCTTTTAGAACAAGTTTAGGATCAGGATCATGGAGCATGTATGTTTAATGGAGAACAAATGAATGATAATATTGAACAAGATGATCATACCGATAATGTAATTGAAGATGATGGTACAAATACATTGATCTGTGATTCATTTAATGTTAGAATGGATGATGACGATGACGTTTACAATGAAAATAATGATGATTTTGATGATGTTTACGATATACCTCTTCTCGATAAGGCATATGAACCCCTTTATGAAGGCTCCAAAACAAATCTTCTCTTTGTTGTATTGTTGATAATGAACTTGAAGGTTATGAATGGTCTTTCAAACATTGCAATCACACGGATGCTAAGGTATGTAAAATAATCCATCACATATATAGGATCGTGATAAAGTTTATCTGTATTCCTCTAATAATTGTATTGTTAACTCATTATTGATCATCGTACGGATGAAGCATGTTTCATTAATATTATTTATTTATTACATTAACTATTTTTTTAATTTTTTTGTAGCTTGATAGCTGAATTTTTGTTACCACCATCAAATATTTTACCTCACACATATCGATATTTATCTTCCATCATGAAAGATATTGGAATGCATTATGAAGCAATTCATGCATTCCTAGATGACTATGTTATATATTATAATTAACATGAATTTGCAATAGAATCTCTGGAATGTCATGTAAGAAGATATCGTATAGCTAAAGTAACAAAAAAGGTGCCTCAGAAGGTTCTTCATTATATTCCCGTCATTCCATGTTTGCAACGATTGTTCAGGTGCAAAAACATAGCACAATTTATGGATTAACATGTCAGGAATAGAATTCAAGATGATGTTATCTGAATTCCTATAGATGGTTATGCTTTTAGAGATATGGAGGAAAAGTGGCCTCACTTTAAAGAAGAACCATGTAATCTTAGGCAGATGGTGTTAAGGAATTTGCATAGGTGAAATCCATTTACACAGTGTGGCCTATTTTTGTTATCAACAATAACATTCCTCCATGGTTGTCAATAAAGAGGGAGCACATAATGGTGTCGATGATTATTCTAGGTTTTTTTGTCTACAACTCTTTTATTTATAACGTAGTTGTGGCATCTCATTTGTTGTATTATGTTTCCTAATTTCATATATATATATATATATATATATATATATATATTATTTTACTCTTGTTCATGGTTTATATATCTTAATGGTTCTCATAATGATATATTTTATATGTACTTCAAATCAATTAGGTAAGTTCCAAGTCAAAGATATGAATGTATACATTGAACCTCTTATACATGAGGTACTAAAGTTATGGAATGGCATCACTATGTATGACGTATCTAGACCAATACGACAAAGGCAATTTCAATTCCATGCAATGGTTGTATGGACAATACACGATGCCCCTGGGTTAACTTCATTTTGTGGTTTGTAATTTTAAGTTCCAATTTAATTGCATTTAATTATATGGAGTAGTTAGAATAGTTTATATATGAATATATTTGACATAGATATTCCATATCTAAATATTGTAGGTATTTTGACAAAGGGTAAATTTGCATGTCTAGTTTGTGGTCCTAAGATAAAATCTCGTCGTTCAAAAAGATTAAGAAAGGAGGTGTTTGATGAGTATAGGCATTTCCTCTCTAAGAATAACAGGTATAGAACAACTGCAAAAATATTTTCAATGGGAAGTAGGAGACTGCATTAAAACCATGGAGAATGACACCTCACCTTTGGAAGATGCAATACAATAGAAATCCTCATCATGGTACGTATGGATCATCATATATGAATTGTTATGTATTTTAATTTTTATTGTGAGTTGTTTACTGTAGTGGCCATATTTGATTTAGGATGTAATTTGTTTATAAAATAATATTCATGATGTCCATTGTGATCATGAAGGCATTAATGGGCTTCCACAAGTAATGAAAAGTTATCCTATTCATTTCAACAGGTTTCCCTACTATGAGCACCTACAAATTGCTCATTTGTTTGATACAATGCATATTGGAAAGAATGTTACTAAAACCTTATGCTGACTACCGAAGCTAAGGAGGGAGAAAGATAAAGTTGTGAAATATTTCAAATACATTCAAGAAAGAAACCATGCAATGAAAGATGTCATCCAATTTCATACCAATGGAGAACAAGTTAATATAAACTCAATTCCATGGATGTTTACGTAGCAACAAAGCAATGCTGTCAAAGAAGTAATGTGGAAAATTAAATTTCCCACTGGATTTTGTGCGAACTTGAAGAATATCATAACCAAAGAAGGTGATTTTGCATAGGTTAAAACACATTATTGGCATGTCTTCATCAAGGTAATTATTATTGTTATGTCCATATAATTTTTTTTTTCATTTTACTGCGTATATTTTTTTTCTTGTTTGTATAATATTTTTTTAATAAATGGCATGGTTTGTATATTGATACAGTATGTTCTACCTCTCTCTCTCCCAGACAACTTCGACAACAATGTTAAACAAGTTATATATAATCTTGGTAAATACATTAGGTAACTAGCGATTACTTGCATGTGCTTAGTGTTTTTTTGATTCTCCATATAATTTTTTTTTTGGTGCACTATTTCAGCATATAATGTAATTTAATCTTTATTTTTGTTAAATATCGTTATTGGTTTGCGTCATTTGTAGATGGTTGACATGTAAAGAAATCCATAAAGAAGATATAAAGTATTGGAGGAGAGAAATTCTCCGTCTCATGTGTGAAATGCAAAAGAATCTACCATCAGCATTTTTCAATGCACAGGAACACTACCTCATACACCAAGTTGAGGAGATTGAGTTGTGTGGACCTGTGCACTCAAGGTCCATGAGGATGGTTGAGAGGCACTTGAAATTTATGAAGGGTTTGGTGAGACAACGAGCACATTTTGAGGGTTCTATGATGGAAGGATATACGGTATACCAAAACATGTTGTATGTTAGTGAATATCTTCCTATTTTATCGTCAAAGCTCAATTTATGTCGCATTTGTGATTCGGACTCCAATAACAAATTTGAAGGGGAGCAACTGAAGGGGAAAGGTAGATTGAGGAAGATGAAAGGTAATTATTAGCTAGTGGATTTTTATTATATCGTTCATATTCTAATTGTATTTTCTAGTTATAATTGCTTCAATTAAGAGAATATACTTTGTTCAGGATATTTACACCTTTCTTTCATTTTAATGGTTATTGTCATTAAACAGTTGGTTGAGATTGGGATGCAATTCATTTATACCTCACAAACAATCTTGACCAGATGAAGGTATGGATTGAACGATGTGAATAATCAGGTCATGGAATATCATGGGAAGGTGTGGCTTCATTTGTAAAAGTAGCACAATGCAATGGAGATAGAAATCTAACAAAAAGGGAAATCGATTTGGCATATGGTGTAAAAGATAAAATGGCAAGCATATAATTAATCAATCCATATAAATATTTTATTTTGCAAATTACAGTTTGACGTACATGTTCTTCTTTTCCATGTATTGTTGCATAAGTGCTGAATGGTTGTGTAATATTTTCATGTATTTCTTATTGCAGGTAAAACACCATAAGGCTATGGTCTGCAATGGAGGTAGATATCGGATCAAAAAATTGGATGAAACAAAGAAAACATATGATTCTGGGATATCTACTGTCTTTGAGGTTACCAATGTTTCATCTAGAACTTACAGACATCCAGAAGTCTTAGAAAATCGATACTATGGGTATTTGGAAGATATTATACTGTGTGACTTTAAATCCTTAAGATAGTTCTATTTGTTGTCAAATGGTACAGGTTACGATTGAATCAAAGTGATCTCGATAGAACTATTATTGAACATGATAATGGATTTACTATGGTAAACACAAGGTTGTTTGACCCAGGAATAGAGCCCTATGTTCTTCCAAGCCAATATGAACAAGTATTTTACTCAAAGGTTCCAGGTAAACTGGGCTGGTCATTTGTTGTGAGACACGTTCCAAGGGCAAGGCCGGTAAAGTATAACCTAGACGATGCTAATGAAGAGGGTTCTCTGGAAGAAGGATATGATGATGCAGAGCATGATCAACATGAGTTAGGTGATGATGACGATCCAGCAGAAGATGTACTCCAAGAAACAGTTGAATCCAATGATGTAGCAAACAATGCCGATGAAAGTTATATCGACGATGATACGATGAGCATAACTCATGATGATGACGATGATGATATGGCCAACCCTTACAATGTTGAATCTTGATCTAATGATATAGATGATGACTTTGATGAATAAGATGATGACATGGATGAAGAAGATGATGAAATATAATTAATGAAAGGTAAATATTTAATTAGACCTATTCTTTTAACTTATTTTTTTAAAAAGTTACTAACCTCATCACCATCACCATCATCCTCATGTTGATCATCATCGTCATCATCATCTTCATCATCGTCTTCATCATTAGAAATATTCATCTTCATCATCATAATCGTCGTCATCATCGCCATCTTCATCATCATCACCGTCAATATCAACATCATCATCATCTTCATCATCATCACCGTCATCATCATCATCTTCATCATCATGACCATCATCATCATCCTCATCAACATAATCATTACCAACATCATCATCTTCATCATAATCGATGAAGATGACATCGTTATCCTCATGATCATTGCCATCGTCATCATCAAAATCATAATGATCATCGTCATCATCATTGTCATCGTCATCATCATCATCATCATCATCATCTTCATCATCGTCATCATCATCATCATCATCATCATCTTCATCGCCATCATCATCATTAAAATTAAACCTAGATCAAATTAATTACTTCATATCATCATCATTGTCATCTGTAGCATTGTCATCGTCTTCATCATCATCGTCGTCATCGTCAACGATAAAATATAATGAAAGGTGAATATTTAATTAGACCTATTCTTTTATCTTATTTCTTTTTAAAAAGTGTTACAGACATCATCATCATCGTCATCACCCTTGTCATCCTCATCACCACCACCATCATCATCATCATCATCATCATCATCATCTTGATCATATATAATCATCATCATCATCATCATCATCATCATAATAATCATAATCATCATCATCATACACCCTCATCATCATCTTCATCATCATCGTCATCCTCATCAAAATAATCATCACCAACATCATCATCTTCATCATAATCGATGAAGATGACATCATTATCCTCATGATCATTGTCATCATCATTATCATTGTCATCATCGTCATCAAAATCATAATTATCATCATCATCGTCTTCGTCGTTGTCATCAAAATCATAATTATCATCATCATCTTCATCATCATCATCATCATCGTCATCATCATCATCTTCATCATCATCGTCGTCATCATCATCATCATCATCATCTTTGTCGCCATCATCATCATTAAAATTAAACCTAGATCAAATTAATTACTTCATATCATCGTCATCGTCTTCATCATCATTGTTGTCATTGTCAACAATGAAATATAATGAAAGGTAAATATTTAATTAGACCTATTCTTTTATCTTATTTCTTTTTAAAAAGAGTGACAGACATCATCATCATCATCATCATCGTCATCATTTTCACCATCCTCATCACCATCATCAACATCATCATCATCATCATTGTCATCATCATCATCATTGTCATCATCGTCATCAAAGTCATAATTATCATCATCGTCATCGTCATCGTCATCATCATCCTCATCATCATCATCTTCATCATAGTCGTCGTCATCATCATAGTGTGAAGATTAGTCAACACTAATATCTTGATAGTGTGAAGATTAGTGTTTTAAATTTTTTATTAATATGTTAGTTATAAATATTTTTAGCATATAAATATTTTAAAAAAATAAATTAAAATATATATATATATATA
>LPNX010045213.1:111794-146918 GCA_001517045.1 Pseudotsuga menziesii
GCACTATTTTCATTTCAGCTTCATGAGAAAGCTTCTTCCTCTCTGTATCTCGTCAGGTGCTTGTCGTTCAGTGATCAGTGATGTTCTGAGCACCTTGGTCGGAGAATAATATCAGTGGGAGCAACGATTTCGACCCATGAAGACTAAGGAGAGTGGATGGTGGTTTTGTAGTGGACAAGGAGGCCAATTGTCAGTTGAGACAATGCATCCCAAAATTGTGAGTATCGTGCCCTAATTCATGTCTATTTAAAAAAAATTAAGATAGTTCTACAAATCTCTAGGGTTTCTTAGCCAATAGAGGAAAGGAAGAGGCTATTAGAGCAAGTTACCCTCATTGATCAACACCCAAAGTTTGACTCTCCTAATTGTTGTTATTCCACCCAAAATAGAGTTAATAGGGGTAAAAATAGAGTTGCATTTGATAGTTTCATTTGACCCGCATTTGACCCATATTTGTTGATATGGATTCTGAATTCTAGCCAATCTGAGCATAACAATTAGTGGACAAACGCACCACATTTTGGTTTGCATTCAAACTAGTTTGGTTGTTTTTATTTGACTTATCTCAGCAATCGGTTCCCAAATAAGATATTAATCCGAACCCACTGAAATGAGATGCTTAAGGGAGGTTTAGAGAAGGATGTGAGTTCCCCCATAGCCACGATAGATATATTTTTTCTGCTCACATGTATGCTCGGCCCGGTGGAGAAGGATGAAAATCGTTTTGCAGCCATGAGCAGGATTTTCAAGCCCTATTTTTTTATAAGCAAGAAACTTGAATCTAACCCCCAGATCATTCAAGATCATTATAAAATCCATAGGTTAGAAAGAAACTCGAACCTAACTCAATATTTTCCAAATTGTAGTGACAACAGGGGTTTTCCAGAATTCTGCCAAATGTTATGGATTTCTTCTTTAAGGTGTTTTATTATAGAAACCTTATATTATAAAGCAACTTGAACCTAACACAGTAATTCCCAAGCTCTAAACACCATGAGAGCTTGGACTATACAATATATTTCCATTAAGTGATTGAATGAAGTAAACCACTTACAATAACTATTTTTTCAAAATATTAAATGTTTTTCTACATACCTGTAAATATCATCATCAAACAAAATTGTCCATGAGGACAGAGTTCAAGAAATCTGAACTATATCTCACAAAAGATAAAAAGTGTTCAGCCAAGCAACGGTGAATATTCATGGTATTATGTTTCACAAGTTTTCCATGTTGCAACCTAATGAAAAACAATACCACGAATCGTCACCGTTATTAGCCAACACTTATTAGCTATTTTAGAGTTAGTGAATTGAAAGTGGCTAAGTCAATGCAAAAAAGAAAGGTAATAAGTTTGACTAAATAAACTATTTTGATATTTGTACCTTGTTTACTAACTAAACTAGTTTGATAATTGTACCTTATCAACCTTGTATACTATTTACTAATGTATAATATATAATATTTATTAATGTTGTCTAATGTTTACTCATGTTTAATTTATAATGTTTATTAATAAACATTAATTATTGTCAAATGTTATTAATACATATGGAATGTGAAATTTTCATGCATAATGTTATTAATGTCTAATCACTAATAAAGCCAATTATTTACACATAGCTAAATTAATAAAAATTCACCAACCATTTAGCAAAATCATCACAAGCAAAAATGTGAGGAAGGAGTGCCTCACCCGTTCTGGAGAAGAACAATTTGCTAGGGCACAAAAAAAGGTCAAAAATTCTGCATGTACCTTCCCATCTCATTGAAGGAACTATACTATCCTTCCTAGCAAGTCTCAACTTCATCGACAACATATTGAATCCAAAATGTGAAGAACAACATTGGAGAGTGTGTTTTTCCTCAATTGGTGGTCAACTGCTGGAGAGAAGCACTACATCTTCCGCTACATGCATGGCTTGCATGCCTCACATATCTTGACATCCTATCAAAATTATTATTATTGGTATGTGTACCTTCTCTCACTGACAATCTTCTTCCTATTTATTCTCCAAAACAACTATATTATAGGGACTTTTGGCACAACATTGTTTTGCATGCAACTTTTATTTTGTCAATCTAGCATAACTAAAGCACCGAACCTACAAACATACTATCAAAACAATAGAATATCGGTTTGTGACACTATATTTTTCCATTCGGTGATCAAGTACCTTTTGTAATACCTTGAACCCTTCAAAAGATAGGGGATAAGAGAAGGTAGTTGTGGTACCTAACAAGGACAACCTAGATAATTCCTGTAAATGAGTCATTAATGGTGATGATAAAAAATAGTGTCACCATTAAATTACTTCAATAGACTATAAATAGTAAAGAATCCCTACTCTAGAAATATCATTTCACGAAATAAAACACACCATAATCCACGCTTAATTTGATAAATGAATGGAAATAACTATCAATGGGAAATAATGATAATAAAAATATACCCATAGATCTTAGTTTAGGGATGTATTGAGGTTTATACCACATATTTTATAGTGTATGCATCCAATACTTGATCATTACTTGATCACTAATATCAATTGATATACCATCACTCTTATTGGTAACTCCAATTTTTTCACATTTCTAGTAACCTACAAATTCCAAACTCTTTGTTTTCACGGAGTTTTTGTGAGGTTATGGGTGAAAAAATATTGGAGATTGGCATCCTAAGGTTGGTATTGGTACCTTCAATTTTTTAGATACCATGATAGTTTTATGGTCGCTAATCCCAAGGATCCTCCTTAATTGATACCATGATAGTTTTGTGGTTGCTAACCCCAAGGGTCGTCAATTGGTAGACACTCATGTAAAATCTCACATAGGCCTCAAGATAAAATCCCATTGAGTCCCTTGGGGTTACCATTTGATATTCCATCTAGTGATTACCATCATCCTCCATCCTCAAAACCATGGAAAAGGGGGAAATCCACATAACCCACCCCAATCATCATGGAACATACTGAAACAACCCAATGTCTAGGTTGTAGATGAGTTGTGGAGCCCGCTATGGGTTGTGGAGCCTACTACAATGAACTAGAAAATCAATGTATGAACTCCAATACTCAAAGCACTATCCATGAAAACCTAACCTCTTATTTTTCTCTTTCCTAAGAAATAGACCCTGAGAATATGTCCATGTAAACCCTAACATCCTTCATGTTGTTCTTGCCTATGAAATTGATTCGAAGCATCTCTCTCTGTAAGCCCTAACCTTCTTCCTATTTTTTTCCTTGCAAAGAGACTCAATGAATACATCCATGTAACTCTAAGCTTATTCCTATTTTTTTTCTTAGAAAGGAGGTCAGATAATGAAAAATGGAAGGATAGGCTAAGCAAGGAAAATATTCTCTCAAAAATACAGGTTCTCCAAAGAAACAAGTCTCAACCAAGGAACCTCCTTCTTTGATATTCTTCATTACTCCCCATCTCAATGGATTGGCGCTTTCTAGTCCTTTAGCGACTTTCATTCTATTAGGTTCATTTTCTTTATTTTAGGCATTTCTTGGGGATGTATTTTTGGCTCCCCCTTGTCATCTTTGTCTATTGTATTCATTTTACAATTCCATGCATCAATTTGATCTTTATTGAAGATGAATATTTATATTAAATTAAATCAAGTATTATACACAAAATATTATATATATATAACCCTAAGGAAGAATTAATGGTCACTAAAATCATTTTTTTCCTATGATTATTTTTTAAGGATTCATGACATACATGCCTACTCATTTCCTCTTTCTATTTATTTCCCCTTTAACAGATTGACCTCCACAATCATGTTGGTCTAGTCCCATTGACAATCATGATTAAGCATAATTACCGGATTCGGCCCTAGGATTAACCACACCCAAATCAGATTCTCGAATTCTTCCACCTCGTTTTGACTAATATAAATTTGTTTACATAGGATAATGTAGGATAATTAGGGTTATTTAGGGTTAAGGTTTTGAATCCGTCATTCCTAATTTTGGGATGACTAACACACTCGTATCGAACTCTTCAGTCAATTCAGATCGCACACTCATTCTTGTAACCTTGTAATTAATCAATCAACTACCACTTAGGATCTCATTACCTTTGCACCTTCACCCAACCCGAGACTTGTCAAAGCTAACCTAAAATGAAACAACACTCCCCCTAGTGGCACTCATGGCACCTAAAGTAACTACTTCTAGGTTTTAACTTGCTCTATTTTCCTGCTCTTTTTGCTATAGATCATATGTCTACTTAGTGGGACACCAAATCACATTAATTATTGTTACCAGACATAGAAACTCAGTATATTATGAAAATATGATTTTCAAATTTTCAAAAACTTGAAATTAAATTTAAAGAAGAAAAATTTAAAATTAATTACCATTTTACACAATATTACATACATAAATACTTTATTATTAAATATTAAAATATTTATAAAAATATTCATAAAGTACTATACAGTTATAAAGTCAAAAAACTTTTGATTAGAAAGAGAAAATTGTAGTGTACGCAAGGGTCGATATTACATTACTTGTTAATAATACATTAGTGGTATCTTGTAAAAAATATTTTGACAATGATCAAGGTGTGAAGAGGGAGTCCAAAATGATATGTGGAGGTGCAACATGCTCCTGTATGGTGTGCCTCCATTCTTCTGTAGTTTGAAGAGATGTTGGCGAGTGTGCTTTGTAAATTCGCTTGGTGCAAGGTGAGAGTAGCAAGATGTAGACATCAAAGGGATGGGGTAGGAGACATAAGGTGCTTTGTACATTAGCTTTAGAATTATTCCCTAGTGTGAGTGATATTTGATGTTTCCTTGCCCTTTTTCTATCCCCTTGGTTTCATCAAATCATTGAGGAAGGCATGATATAGTTAATTTAAGAGCCTTTTGATTTGTGTAGAATAGTCATTTTTGGTTCTTTCTACTATGGGATTGCCTTAGGGTTGAAAATTAGTATCGAAAAACAAGTAGCGTTGCCTTAGGGTTGAAAATTAATATGGGAAAACAAGCATCATCATGAAAAGATAAAAGGAATAAATCAACAAATGTTACAGACTAATATAAAAGTATTTAAAACATTATTTTCATTCTTGAATGTGCCAAGTACAAGATCTAGAAATGTCTTCTCTTAACCACCATGGATTATATATATATGATTGTTGTAGGTTACCACTATGAAATATGCCACTGAAGTGTTGGTTTATGCACTACAGAGTAGCACTGAAGAGGTTAAAATATCCACTCTACAAGATCTCCAAGAACTCAACATAATTATTTGTCCATTACTGTAAAGGCAATCTACTAGAATATTTTCCTGGATTTGTTGATTTCATCGTGAAGTTGAACGTAAATGATAAACAAAGAGGAGCACTACGCAAGCTACAACACTTTGTAGGGAATTGAATGAGTAGAGATACAATGTCTACATCAGTCTGCATACATCCTTCACTTGAATGATGTTAGTTCGTGGCGATCCTGTAGAGTGGATGTTTGGTTGCTCTATCGGTTGCTTCTTGGAATTTATAATAAACTTGGCCCAATATCATGATTCGATCGTGAGGTGCTTAGTTCATTGGAAATTGGGTCAGGTAATACTAGGCCATTAATGGACAATCATGAATCTTATGTTTTATGCTTTGGGTCTTGAATCAATTACTAGGTATTTTGATGTCCTCCATTTTTTGTTTGAACATTTTATGTCAATTTTCACAGTGTCTGATTTTTTTTGCCCCTCTTACAATTAACACGATAAGATGACCTTTGTGGTTTAGACAGTTGGTTAGCTTTAGAATTATTCCCTGGTGTGAGTTATATTTGATGTTTCCTTGCCCTTTTTCCATCCCCTTGGTTTCATCAAATCATTGAGGAAGGCATGATATAGTTAATTTAAGAGCCTCTTGATTTGTGCTGAATAGTGTTTTTTGGTTCTTTCTACTATGGGATTGCCTTAGAGTTGCCTTAGGGTTGAAAATTAGTATGGGAAAACAAGTTAGAATTGCCTTAGGGTTGAAAAGTAATATGGGAAAACAAGCATCATCGTGACAAGATAAAAGGAATAAATCAGCAAATATTACATACTGATATAAATGTATTTAAAACATTCTTTTCATTCCGGAATGTGCCAAGTAGCAGATCTGAAAATGTCCCCTCTTCACCACCATGGATTATATATATATATATGATTGTTGTAGGTTACCACTGGGAAATATGCCTCTAAAGTGTTGGGTTATGCACTACAGAGTAGCACTGAAGAGGTTAAAACATCAACTCTACAGGATCTCGAAGAACTCAACATCATTATTTGTCCATTACTGTAAAGGCAATGTACTAGAAGATTTGCTTGGACTTGTTGATTTCACCGTGAAGTTGAACATAAATGATAAATAGAGAGGAGCACTAAGCAAGCTACAACAATTTGTAGGAAATCAAATGAGTAGAGATATAATGTCTGCAATAGTCTGCATACATCCTTCACTTGAATGATGTTAGTTCTTGGCGATCCTGTAGAGTGGATGTTTGGTTTCTCTATCGGTTGCTTCTTGAAATTTATAATAAACTTGGCCCAATATCATGATTCGATCGTGAGGTGCTTAGTTCATTGGAAATTGGGTTAGGTAATACTTGGCCATTAATGGACAATCATGAATATTATGGTTTATGCTTTGGGTCTTGAAGCAAGTACTAGGTATTTTGATGTCCTCCATTTTTTATTTGAACATTTTATGTCAATTTTCACCGTGTCTGATTTTTTTTTGCCCCTCTTACAATTAACACGATAAGATGACCTTTGTGGTTTAGAAAGTTGGTTAGCTTTAGAATTATTCCCTGGTGTGAGTGATATTTGATGTTTCCTTGCCATTTTTTCATCCACTTGGTTTCATGAAATCATTGAGGAAGGCATGATATAGTTAATTTAAGAGCCTTTTGATTTGTACAGAATAACCTTTTTTGGTTCTTTCTACTATGGGATTGCCTTAGGGTTTCCTTAGGGTTGAAAATTAGTATGGGAAAACAAGTTAGCATCGTCTTAGGGTTGAAAATTAATATGGAAAAACAAGCATCATCATGACAAGCTAAAAGGAATAAATAAGCAAATATTACAAACTGATATAAATGTATTTAAAACATTATTTTCATTCCTGAATGTGCCAAGTAGCAGATTTGGAAATGTCTGCTCTTCACCACCATGGATTATATATGTGTGTGTGTGTGTGTGTGTGTGTGTGTGTGTGTGTGTGTGTGTGTGTGTCTGTGTGTGTGTGTGTGTGTGTGTGTCTGTGTGTGTGTGATTTCTGTAGGTCACTGGGAAATATGCCTCCAAGAATGCTTGTAGCTGCTGGTCTGATTTCTTCCATTATTGTGGTGGTACCTATTTGAAATCTCCCAACTCTGTTCAAGTTAGCACAAAACTATGTTCAAGTTGAAATCTCCCAACTTTGTTATTGTGGTGGTACCTATTTGTGACATGAATATACATACTAGATCGGCATAAAACTTTGTTTCTTAGAGAAATATGGGTGAACAATAGAAGACTACAAATCAATGATAAGTTAGGGATAATCTTCATTATAAAAGGACCTTTGGGTAGGCAGAACACGGCATCAATTCATCCTCCATTGGAGTCCTTCAACCATTCATCTCGCTCCCCTTCGTTCGTAGGTCTCAAAATATTTACTTTGGGAACAAAGTACTTATACATTTCTATCAAAGCCATCAGTTGTGCAAGATGCTGGAAGTAAGGATATTGTTTCATGTTTCACTTTTGTTGTCAAAAGGAATACTGAAAAGTTAGGAAGTACCAAAGCTAGTCATTATGTGCACGTGGACTTAATGTAGGGAGAGAAGTCATGTCTACTTTTTTGTTCTTGAATGGGAGCAATGATGAAACCACAATAGTGGTTTATAGATGGCAATCATGTAATGGAAATCACAGGGAAACTGTCAAACATTGGGAAGAACCATTTCACTAACAGGGCCACAACTATATACAGAGATGACATGCCAGATGATTGAAAGAGCTACCTAAACCATGAAATGCCAACTTGAAACAGGTCAAACCTACCGCAAAATCTCCCTAAACATTTCCATATACCCACTATTGTACCTATACATTTAGGAACATTTCATACCCACTCCAAAGCCCCCAAGAGCAGGGAAACACTAGGTATGAGCTGGCTAAACCCAACATTATTAAAATATATATCTTTGGTGGGGAATCAAATGTCACTTTCAAAAATGAACTTGTTTTGAATAATTAAAATCCTTAATCAAACAAAAGATTCATGCCTTGACCACAATGATTAAAATACCTACCACAAACTCCTGCTGCAAACTACAAAATACAAGGTTCAAGATATTTCAAAACATACCTGCAGGTACAAAATATTGGCATTCAAATAAAAAAATTTGTGTATAGTTACAAATTTGCAAACATGTTAAAAATTCATTAAAACTAGCACAAAATAAAAAAATGTCCTTAGTGTTACTGTCCATTTTGTATGGGTGTCCACCGGTGATTCTAATCACACTCTCTAGGGGTGAAGTTGTCATGATTGTAATCTTGAAATCAAATCTAGGAATTTCTGAGTTGGTTTTGAAATTTGGATAGTTTATGGAGTGTAACAGCAGTGAGCCCTTTCATTTTCAGTTATGAGCACACTAGGAGCAATGTTGGGCAGTCCTATGGTCATAAATAGCTCTAGAATCAAGTATGAGCATCAAAGGGACAAATCTGAGCACTTTGGGAACATTTTGAAGGTCACAACAAACAGTAAAGCATCTCAAATCAGCTATAATTAGGCCAACTTTCAAATCTGGGCACATTGCAGCCCTAAAAGTTGATGATCAATGGAAATAGGAGGAGGTCTTTGCAATTTTGGCTGTGAAAATGAGAAATATGTGGGTGAAAGAAACCCTAAAATCTCATTCATATGCCTTATAGCAGCATCCACATGAATTTTGGGCACAAACAAACCTGTTTGACAATAAAAAAGGGTACGAAGCAACCCTATTTCAGCATCTTGGGCACCCTTGTGCACTTATCCATCACCAAACAAGCCTACCTCTAAATATGGGCCAAATTGGAGGGTTAAAAGGCAGTTATGGGCATGAATAGCCCTATGAAAAGTGATGAACAATGGAAAAATAGGCTTTGAGAAATGTTGGGTTGAATTTTAGGGTTGAAATGACAGTAACAAAGAATTATGGGCACAAATATGGACATAAAGAGCATGCCTGGGCACTCAACAACCTCAAAGCTTCATTCTGGGAATAAATAAGGGTTGTTCCAACCTCCTAACCAACAATTTATAGCAGTATCATGAATTCTAGGTGCTTCTTCTCCATAAAAGGGGGGTAAACAAACCTAAATAAAACAAATATCATTTAATTTGAGACCCTATAAACCAATTTGGATTGTGCTTTAGGTGATTCCCAGTAGTCTCTTGCAGGATATCAGTATGAAATAACAGTCTTTGGTGGCTTTCCTTGCAAGCGTAGGTCACAAAACAACCCTAAAAATATCTGGACCTATGCACAAGAGAAGTAACAACCCCAGTTGGCCTTAAAATACCAAGTTTGTTCTACATTAAGGACCCCTATGCATAAAATGGAATCCCTAAAGAGGGCCAATTCACCTTGGTGTACTGGTTTATTGTTAGAGGAAGGCCTTCTCTCATTATTTGAGGAACATTCACCCTTGAAGACACATGCATAAGGGTAGTGTTCATCCCTACCAAAGGAGAAAGTGATCATTTGAAGCATGCTTACACTCTTTTATACACCATTTCATGAGAGATATTACATGCTTGGAGGTTACTCATTGAGCTGCTCCACTTGGAAGGTTGTTCGCATGGTTCATGCCCTATTTTGTGAAGAACATTTTTGTATTTGGAGGCTACTTTATAGATTGACGATTTTGCACTTGGGTGGAATCTAGGGCCTACAAAGCAAGTTGTGTTTTACTCAAAATAGTGTTATGATGTATAGGAATCCTACAAATCTAATTGACTTGATAATGAAGTAGGTTTAGAGTCTCAATGTTTATATTTATAGGTTAATTTTTTTTTTGAATTTAAGTGTCATGTGTGTAACCTGTGCAATCCCACATTCACTTGGTCAAGTTAGTACGAATTGGGACGAATTGACCATTTTGTTACTAATCCAGTCGAGTCGCACCCTAACTTGCTTGGTTTGGTACCAAACTTGTCACTCAAATCGTTTCAAAGGCCGAGTCAGCTCGGTTGGGGGTCAACTCGGTTGACTCAGCCGAGTTTGATTCTGATTCACGAGGCTCATTTTAATCTTTTTATCGATCAAGGATTATTATATATATATTATATATGTTTCTATATTGTATATAGAAACACACTTGATTAAATTTGGAAATATTATTGTTGAAAAGGGGTTAGGCCAGTAATAAGAACACCTACATATCCAAATACACAACCACCATAATCGCTCCAACATTCTACATGTCATCATACTTGCTATATGTGATGTATGTTTCAAACATATTTCTAGAGACGTGAAAGCATTGGTGACCAAGCATAGAGCCCATCCATGTATATTTCCAAATCCTTTAGGAACACACATTTATAATACATTATATAAATATTTGTGAGCATATCATAGTGCCCATGTATAACATGATATTTTGTGAGCCTACCCAATACATGTTAGGAAAAGGCAATGCAAGAAATAAGTGAGAATGGAGTAACTAAAAGAGGGGCATACCTAAGAATATTTAGGGCATACATTAGAATTTTTTAGAATTTCTAGTGTGCTGTTGTAGGATTGCCATTATGGAAATAAGGAATTAACTTGATAGTCACAATCCCATTAGTATGATAATAATGGGAGAGATCAGAAAAACATCCCTACATAAATATTAACCGATAAGTATGGTTTTGGTGTATCATTTGGAGAATAACATCCTATAACAATAGTTGTTATTATGACTCTTAAAGGGTCCTAGATGAGATCTGGGAACTTTTAGGCCCTTGAGATTTCAATCTTAAGAAGCCATAAACAACAGGTATGTGCACCCTAGAAACAATGGAAAAGATCATAAAACATATTAGGTAAAATGGATAATCATCTGCAACATCACAAAATCATTCATGGGAAAACTAAAAACCACTTACAACCATCAAAAGTAAGGGTTAAAACAACAACGAGTGTCGAGTAAGGAGAGAGGAGTGGCCAAGAAATTGAATAATCGGGACAATGTAGAGTGGAAAAGTGACCTAGAAGTTTGGAAGAGGAGATTAACCAAGATTCCTTGAAAAGGGAACTCATGTCAAAGATGCTTTTTGATGGAAGTGACTAACATACCAACTCCGTATCACTTCTATCCGAAGTAAATGTAGATGAATACGAAGATATGTTCTTTCAAGGAGATATTCCATTAAAGGAGAACCTCTAGGACCTGTATAGGCATATATTGGCATAAATTGCAGTGTTATATTTGCTGCAAATGCATAACGGATCATCTCAAGCTTGACAACATTGAAAGGCCAAAGTCCAATGGGCACAAGCATACATATGAATCTTATGAAGCCTACCCAATTAATGTTAGGAAAATGAAGTGCAAGCAATAAGTGAGAATGGAGACTTGTATGTAACTAAAAGAGGGGAATACATTAGAACTTTTAGGGAAACCAAATGCTCACACCTATTAACCAAAATCATTCTTGGCAAGATTTTTCTTTAACAATTTTTTTGCTTATAAGTCTTTCCAAGTTTTTTCGCTGGTATTTTTCTATGGTTATGCCATTTTTTTTCCGGCCATGGTGCAGGTAGAACCAAACAGGTATTTGTCAGAACTATCTCCCTTGGGAAAAGGGAGTTTGGGAAGGCTAGAGGAAAGTGAGACATCCAGTAGGTCTACAAGAGCTAGATCAACTAGATGTCAGAAGATTAGAAGCAAATTCAACAAACGCATGAATTTTTTTCTTATAGGAGAGGGGTCATGTTCCTATGATGATGAGACAGTGGGAGATATCGGCATGCCATTAAGGTACCAACACCTAGTGAAAAAATGGGTTCCTAGGGATCTTCCTCAAGTAAACATTGATTTTTGTGTGAATGAGAGGATATATAGAATTGCACCATCATCATTGCATGGATTGGGGTTGTTTTGCATGGATGACATAAAGGTTGGATACGGTAGATGTACAGAATTGATGGAGTATGTTGGACCCTGTTACAACTACAATGATTGGATGTGCCTGGTCCAATATACATGAATTATGCATAGATATGGGTTGTCAGCGAATTATACACAAATGAAAGACAAATCTCAAAATAAAGGAGCAACTTTGTACATAGACAGAAGGCCAAAAACAACTGGTAATATTGCGGGGTTTATAAATAGTACAGAACCGGGGTCTACACTAAAGAAACCCAACTGCATATTCGAGTCGCGTGAAGGAAACCATGTCTTTGTATGTGCAATTAAATCAATAGCTACTGGCGAAGAAATACTTATTAATTACAATTTGAATCGTGTAGATAGAAACACGGTTAGTATGGTTGTGGTACAACACACAATTTAACTAACCTTTTATTAATTATTTTAACATCTATAGGAACTTTCCTTAGCATATAATTGTAATTTTCTACTTTTCATGTTTCCTTAGGTAACTTTTAGTATTTCTTTTATGCATCGTTCTCTTATGGGAACCTCAGACTTCGTAGATGTTTGTCGACCTGAGTCAAGGAAGCAGGTATACATCGATATTGCCAATGTAATAAATTTAGGATGGACATACATATATGTTGTTATGTACTTTCATTAGTATATTAGGTTCATTTATATAATCTTATCTATTTTCCATGTAGAGTGTTGATCAGAGAAGCCAACCGTCTATTGATCATCCGACTACATCATCAAGGAAACAACCAAACATGAATGTAATTCTCCATTTCAAATACTTTAAAATCATAAACATGTATATCGTGACACATAATGTTTATTTTGTTATGTATTCTTTCATTTTTATGTTTGTGTTCATGATGGTAATGTTGTCTACCTTTTTCATAGATTGACTGTGGAAAGTGCCCAGCTATTGATTAGATGACTGGAGCCTTGAGGCAACCAGTAAACCTAAATGAAATTCCACATTCTAAAAACTTCAAAAATGTACACATATAGAACATGTAGCATAGTGTTTATTTGTGTTCTGTATTTGTTAGCTTTTACATATTGCATTCATTGTGTTAATGTTCTCTACTTTTTTTGCAGGTGGCTGATCAAGGTAAGTCCCGATTTGTTGATCAGACCACACCCTCGTCTAGCCGTCAAGTAATCCTAGATTTAATACTAGACTCTATCATGATAGACAATTTTTGTTAATATAATTGTTTGCGCACACTATTGCTTAAAATACTAAGCAATTTTTTTTATACTTCAATTGCAGACAGGGGATTCGGTTTATGAAACAACATCTCAAAACTCTTTACAGAATGAGGTCTCCTAGTTGATGAGAGATAGTGAAATTAGAGATTATCCAGACCCATTAAGGGTGCTATAAAAGACTAGGTAAAAACAAAATAAAGAACTGATTCTTCTGACATTAGCAGTTCCACAAACAGAAGGGGTCAAAAAAAGGATTCATTTGTTGTTACAGCAATGTAAACAATTAGATGTAGGTTCTCGAATAATAATTTAAATTCGTTTATAAAAACTTTATAATATTTTATTTTATATGCTATTGAACTTATAATACAATTGTTTGAATTTACAGCGCACTATGGAGATTATCAATGGTGGTAAAGGCAATGTTGGTCCCAGTGACCAAACCACTCCACGTACACCACATACTACTCCCATATTGTCATCTAAATAGTCGGAAACACACTCCATGACACCCCCGAGGGTAGCAAAGGTTGCAGTCAATACTGCCCCACCCACAACAAATGATGCAAAAGAAGGGGTGGATGCAGGGTTAGATAGAGATGTGGAAACATTTCCTGGATCATCTTGTGTCACTAGCACTGGTTCAATAGTGTGTACATTTTTGGTGAATGAAGAACTGGTTCCAATAAATATAGAGAGCATTCCAGGTCCTTATAGATAGTTCAATTTAGTTTTTATAATTTGTGTCTAATATACCGATAATATTTTTTAATGTTGACTAATGATGGCATTAATATTTTGTAGGAAATGATATATTTTATAAACATATGAATGATTTGGCCTTGGATATCTTTAGGACCACCATTCGCACAATGTGGAACAAGCATCCAAAATCTTTAAAGGATGATCTGACTAATCTCTTGGTTAGTCTGTTCGAAAAATATACCTTTGATACATCAAAGGTCCTACAGAAGGCTGGAAAAATTCTAAATATTGTACGAGACCAATATAGGGTTCACCTAGAAAAGAACCCTAGGTATGAGCGCCCTCCAATGATTCCATCTATGGAGTGGATAGCCCTAGTGGAAGATGGAAAAGAGAAGGGCTTGAGAAAATCAAGAAAGATACCACCAGCTAGAACAGGGAGGTATGCAATACATTCCAAAATGTAGTTCTAAGCCTTATTATTACTAATTGTTATATCAATTTTGGTAGATAGACTAACGTATTTAAAAAATTAATTAGTCTCTCGGACACATCTAAGGCCACCAAGGAAAGAATTGAAATATTTTTCCAACACAAGCTTGGCCCTGGTGGTTACTCCAACTTGGCGGCCCGATATGTAAGTATTGCAAAACTAGAATCCACATCCAAAACTCATACAGATTATTATTTTTGTTTTGTTTTGGAAAAAAATGTAAAATTAATGACATCATGCAAATATGAAGGTCGACCGGTTCAAAGAATTGGCCAGTGCGGATAACATGAAGCTTGGCTTCGAACAGGGCTTTGACGCCTTTGTTGAACACCGAAGAAGCTTGTCTGGGCATACTGCACGATCTTCTGCTGATCCATCTGGTGCCCATGTATGTAAAAACTGTATAGTTTAATGATAATTTATTAATGCTCATGCAATTTATTCCTTATAAATAAATTAACATAAATTGTTTATTCCTTTTTGTGTAGGAAAGCTATGATCCCATTCATGTCGAGGATGTACATGACCAACCAAATGAAGATCATGCTTCTCATCCTGGTAATGAATTTATTAACGTGCTACCATTTTTTATAGACCATTGCAGATGATGAACATTAATTCTAATTCTACACAATTCAACTGCAGAGCATGTAGATGCAGATAACACGGAACAAGTTGGGCCTGTACAAGATAATGTTGAACATGTTGATGTGCCCATGGAAGGTAAAAACAGACATTCATAATTTTTTTTTAAATGAATTACTCATATTTATCAAAATATAAATATATTAATGAAATATTTTAACATTATTGCACAAATTCATCGCCCCTCGCCTGAAGTTCAACCTTGCGAGCAGACTAGTAGGGATACCGATGATCAGATTTTGGAAGATGTGAATCTAACTAAATATTTAAAGAGAAGAAAAATAAAAAGGAAGTGACTAAACAAATTTTGAGTAATTCTTATTTATAAAAAAACATTTAATGGTTTTTTCCTTTGTTTCATGAATGAATGTTTGAATGAATGCTTTGATGAATGGTTTACTGATTTTTTTCTACCATTGACTAAATGAATGTTTTAATGAATTATTTAATGAATGGTTTAATGAATGGTTTTTTCATCTATTGAATGATTGAATGGTTTAATCAATGATTTAAAGAATGATTTAATGAAAGCATCTTTCAACTATTGAGTGAAATAATTTGTAGTAGATGCATTGTTATTTTCAGTGCAGATGCATTGTTATTTAGATTGTGAAATAGTGAAATAAATTGTTATTTGCAAGTAGATTCATTGGGTTTGGGGATTTGAGAGTGATGTGAGGGGGGAAGGGGCCATAATAGCTTCCACCTTTGCGTGGTTGGTCCTGTTTAGTAGAGAATATTAAATTATTCTTGAAACATAGAGGAGCTCAATGAATGGTAAGGAGGAATACATTAAAAAACATCTATTTCTATAATTTTAGTGTATAATTTTCACTATTGCTATTTGACTCCTCCATTGGAACTTGTTACAGATAGCGTTGAGAAACATTTCCATAGTTAAGAGGCAAGAAATGGTGTTTTGATTAGATCGATGACCTTATATACATAGTATTTTTGGTTATCCATGTTTTATCAAGTGATCTATTCTTAACAATTAATTTACTTGAATACTTGAATAGTATTGTAATTTACATTGTAATAGAATTGTATTTATTTAGATTGGTTTTTGTTATTTTCATAAACAAAAATAAATTTATTTGATGGGTCCTAACATGAAACTATTGCAACAGGACAAAATATGAAGTATGTTGAATGATGTTTTGAAAGGTAAAGCATAAGAAGACAATGTGAAGATCCACAAATCAAGGTATAATTATGTTTTCTTTTGTTTGATTGAGTTGTGTATTGGGTATTTATGCATGTGCACACACATACATTTAGTTGATGATGATTACTATCATACATTGAGGTGAAATTTGTTCTATCTGATCTAAACAATTACTTTAAATAGTTTGATTTGTCATGATAATTGTCCCCTTTGTAATACTTTACCAATTCCACATAGCTAGGACAACAAAATTAAATGTAGGCATTTCATTACAAGAAATATAATAGGCATTTGAGTTTGATGGGAATATGAAAGGTCAAAAGACAGAAAAATATAGATAGACTTGTGAGGAAAATGGAATCTGAACTGTTGTTTCCCTATTATTCCGCATGAGTATATTGTTATATGTCCAAGTTTATATTTATCTAGTAGTTTTGTAATTTGTTTCTTAATCGCATATCTTGTTCAACTTTCATGTTTGATTGTGCAGTGGAAAACCTATGTTTATATTTGTGCTTATCCTTGTAGGTTGTGAGTTAGGCATGGTGAACATTGGTATTTTCAGTTTCCATTATAACTTTTCCCCCCAACATCACTGTGCACTTTATTACTCATAATTGCTAATTTGTTACAAATTGTTCTTTGTGCAAATATTTTATTAGGCATTTATATCTTTCTTTATTGCTTCCAATTTATCACCGGGTTTAAAGTGGTCGCTTAGAGCAAACATATCAACTCTGGAATACAAAAGAAGAATAACTACATTGATAATTATGGTAACAATGTATTGAGATCTGCTTGAAAAGATAAAGATCTATTTGATACTTTATATCTGGAAGGCATTGTTTGAATGCTTAAGTTATAAAAACTGTTTATTTTTGTTGTTTTTAGGCAATCTTCCAGAGGTATCCACAGCCTGAAAAAGAGAATCAGTCATTTTCACTGATTTACAATGATAGATCACTAGATTGGGTATGACATCTTTTCACTAAAGGAAACAGTTTCACATTTGTTGGAAACAGTTTCGAGGTTCTTTCCCAAGGAAAAAATGTTTTTATTGAAGAAAGCCCATTTGCAGCCATGACTTTTGGTTGTGTTGATCCTAATCACTTCAAGGGTAAACATCAATATGCTCCTGTTACTCGAAAGGGTTACTGGAATGTATGTAATAGAATCATGTTATTTTTCCAAGTTTAATATTGACTTTATTTAAGGATAAACACATGCATACCATGTTCTTTGTATGAGTCATAGTTACTAGTAGGTATGTCATGGGATTAATATACTCTAATAAATTGATTTTTCTATTTCCTTCAGTTTGACATGGGATACTTCCTCATTGATGATCAATCAACAGGTCAACATACAGTCCATATTATTCAATTGGGCACATGATTGCTTCTTAAGGAATCTTATGAAAATATTGATGTCATTTTACGAACATTTAGTTGTAGGTTTATGTGCTGGAGGTTGTGTTTCTATTGCAGATTCTGGAACTTCTTTTCTAGTTGGTCGATCGGTAAAGCTTGCATACATTTGATCTTTTGGAAATTTATTGTATAAGCTAGTGGTGTTTTCTAGGTCTGTGCATGATAAAAGAATATAAACCACAGGGGTGTGGCACATCTGATGCTTGTATGCTCAAGCAATCAACGAATGTTCAATAATGCTCATTTGATAAATTGATATGCTATCTTTCTAGTATGAAAGATATATAGTTGAAATCTCATGAAACAACATGAAATTCCCTCAGAAATAATCGAAAGGTATCACACACAAAACAAATCTCTTAGTATCTTTGTTTTGATCAACCATATCTTGATCACCTCGACATATTGGGGATAATATATTCATGAATTTTACTGTTTATATTGTGTCTTTCAATGTAATTAATTCTTTACATTATCATGATGTTGGGGCCACTTCCTAGCAATCATTATTTCAAAACCAATAAGGAAAACCTATACTTCCGATATAGATCTCCCATATGTCGTAGACAATAACATGAATAGGTTTTTTTACATAAGTTTGGTTCATTGTATTTGTGTGATAAAATTTTGATGGGTATCTCCATAGATTATCATGATTCATGTGGATGTCTTCATATTTTAAGGGACATTCCTTTTAGGAATTTATTTCTGCACAAAATATTTGGTCTTACTCAGTGGAAATTAAATTCAATCCTTCTTTCTTAGAGAAAATGAATTTATCATTTTTGTCTTTTTACTGCTTGTTGCAATTGTGTTGTTATTCATAGTACTGAAAAACTTGTATTTCTACACTAGAGAAATATCCTATTGAAACATTTAAAGGTTATTGAAATATCCTATTGAAACATTGAAAAGTGATTTACATCAATTTGTTCGTGTGAAAAAAATTGTTTCAAATGTACAAAAGAGGATCATTGTACTATTGCAATGTGTGATTTCCATGCATGATGCATATTTAAAATTATATGCATCTACCATTCTAGGTGACACTTTTGATTTCCATGTATGTTCTTAAAAAATGACCCTTCCAGCTTACCAAAAAACTCAGTAATATGCTATAGAATCCAACTGGCTGATTTTGAGGGAATTTTTTCTTCACAAAGAAAAGTATGCAAATATTTCCAATAAGATAAACCAATGTAATCCCATGGAAATGGATATTAGAACATGGGAAAATGATACTTGACAAGTTGTGTATGCCATTTAACTTGAAGGATAAATGGTGTAATATGAAGAAGAGTAATTATTGAAGCATGTACATACATGGATGAATTAATTATGTCTATCTTGTTCCCAATCTTCCTCTTTGGAGGAAAACTGCTTGAAATCGCATGTGTAATATCAACATATCCTTCTATCATTCTACTCAATTATACTAATATCACATTTTTCAACATTATTGGACTTCATGCCATCTAAGACTCTTGTTTGCACCATTTCATAACACTCCTTGGTATCCTTTATTGTATTTATGAAGTTCCTAGTAAATAACAACACTTCTCTCTGGCCCTTATCTTTAATTGACAACTAAATTATTTTTCTATCCTTTATAATGTCCTGAGTTCTTCTCAAGTGATTTATATCTCCATTAGGCATCCACAAACTACTTATATTTTACATTTTAGTCCTTCGGTTGACTTGGACTTGAGCATGCATTTTATTTATATGTTTGACAAAATGATTCTATATCATCACTAATTTGGACATGTTGAGTGAAAATATATCATATCTAAAACACTTCTTAGATTATTTTGATGCATAAAATTCAATGATCACCGGCAGAGTGTGTGCTCTAGAATGAAAAAGATATATAGAAGCATACCATATTGATATGTTGTAAGAGTTGTCAGGTAACAAACTTTAAATGAAAACAGATTATCAACATTGTCTGTCAGAAGAGTTGTATCACGTCTATTTGTATGTGTTTGAAGTTTCAACCACGCTATCTCCACTTAATGTAATGTTTCTATCTACACGACTAATAGGTGTTTGGTGTTGTTGCAAGTCTAGACTAGCTTGAATTTCCAAAGCTTCATATATGCAAGGCAGTTTTCTATAACATTCTATTATCACTTCGGATGTTTTGTAAGCAAGTAAAGACGTACTCGTGGTTTAACTGAATTTCTGAGCTCAACAAGTTGACAATAATCAATATTTTTTTTGCATGATGGAACAACTTGAGGCCACATTCAGAAGTAAAAATGAAACAGTAATTCATCATCCCACTATTTTATGTTGAACAAAATTTTCATGCCAATATCATAGGTCTAGCTATGTCAAAGTGTCCAACAAAGGCTTCTATGATTTGTTGGAAGTGACTAATAGATTTAGTGCTAGGTGGTGAAACCATCTAAGAGCTTCATCCCTGAATGAATCAGGGGAAGTTTCAATATAGTGTTGTTTTGAGGCATCCACTAAGAACAAGTTTCAATAAAAGCATCAACATGGGCAGCATGGTCTTGGCTAGGGGCTCAACTATTGATATTTTGACTTCCTTTATTATTATTATTATTTTAATACTAAGCATTAAAATTGGTTCTATTTCAATTTGCAGGCTAGGTTTCTTCAAGCAGCAGTCAATTGGAAGAAGAGTATAGGATTCAATGGTAACATTTTTTCTTAAACCTATACTTCTAGCAGATTAGGAAAAATTGTGCTTGGGTGATATTGTGAAGGAACCCAGTGCCTTGCTTTAATGCTAGTTTATGTCAAACTTCAAAGCTTAATTGAAGGGATGCCAAATTTTCACCTTGGCATGGCTAATCCTTATTGTTTTGGTTACAGGAACTCTTCTAATTGAACCTAAACCACAAGATCCTACAAAACACCATTAAATATCAATCCTTCTTTAAGTTTTTATATAAATTCATTGTTTTCTGTCTTCATCTCCATTTGTTGTACTATTATAAGTTGACAGGTTTAACAGTAATTTAAGATTTGGTTATCCTTTTTGCTAGGTATGATTGGGATGCTTCAACAACAATGGGTTTCTTGCAGAGATATGGACTTGCAGGTGTATATTTCTTCAATTCTTGAATGCTTTTCTTTTGTCAGAATGTTGCATATACTTATGTAAAGTATTGTAGCCTCCTAACTATACATCATTTTTTTGAACTTTGATCCAACCTCTGCACATAGAATTTTTTGAACTTTGAAGTAATTCATCCCTGATTACAGCATATTTTTAACATCTTAACATTGTGTCTATTATCCTTTGGTTACAGCTAGACATTTGAATTTTTTTATTAATGAATTCATGTAATTTAGAAGGGACTGCCATGCTTTTTCTTTTGTAATATCAAGTTTATAGCTCCACTGCATTTGATATTGTTGGACTTTGCTAATGCATGTTTAAAACCACACTTTAATACTGCACAATGTTGCATGTACATAGTTCTTGTAGTTTTTTATTACAAAATGAAGCCATTCCTTGTCATGCAAGGACTTTGGCCTTGGATGTTTTCTGGTGGTATTTATTTGGATTTTGGCTTTTCACCATCATGTGCATATTAAGGGATTATGTTTGGGCATATTCCTTGTCTCATAGATTCATGGTTTTCCTTGTATTTTTGTAGTCTCCTGTAAACCATGTTTGGGAATGATTCTTGAAATTGTTTTTTTTAGTTCTAACATGTACTATTTTTAGTTGCTAAATTGCTAATCAATTCCTGCATTTGACATGGCTCGACTGTAATCCAGATGATTTTAAACTGAACATTGAGTGCAACCATGCAACTCTCTCTGGGCATAGGTAAGAAAACTTCCCACTAATGTTCTATCAAACCGCTAATTCTAGTGTCATTAGATTCTGGTAAATTCAGTGTAAAGTCTGTCAGTTATTCACCCCTTGATAGTTTTATTTCCTTGTGATTTCTCCTAGGGACCAAATTATATGTTTATTTCTGAATGTTTATAGTCTAGTAGTAAAATGGATGATATCTTTTGGAATTAATATATGATGAATTTTTTCAGCTGTCATCATGAGCTAGAAATGGCATGAATTTATGGGATGCTTGGTAATATTGACGCAAACACCAGATATTCCTAGACAGGTAATGGGGCTTATAGTCCTGGTTTGTTTGATTGAATTCATAAGTTTCCGCTTTCAAAGAATGGATCACATCCCTTTCTGAGCTAATATTTTATATTTTGTATTCAACATGTCTAGATTGGGATTCTGATCAATTTCTCATAGATATTAGGGAAGCAAATTTGATCATGTTGACTGTTAAAATGTAAGCCTTTACTTTCTTTTTATCTAGAGAAGTCTCTAATTGCTTTCATGTTTATGAATGTCATAAAAATTGTAAAATCCTACTTACACAACATCTTTACCTTTTATTCAGGGTGGGATTGCACCTGGTGGTTTCAACTTTGATGAAAAAATGTAAGTACTCTGGAAGTCGTCAATTTATACATTCCTCATTATGACCAACCACAAAATATTCATGCATTCAAGACATTCAAATGTTACCACTGTTACTACATGTTTAAGTGAACTACACTACACCGCTTCCTGAATGGAATCCTGTCAATTTTTTTTGTTTTGTTAATTCTACCACCAGGCATCGCTTTTTCGATGGCATTTCGACACTTTTGTTGAAGCTCCAACACCTTTAGCTGACGGTCAAGCGATGCTTTTATTGAAGCTCTGACACCTTTCCCGTCAAATATTCAACGCTTTCCGAAAAACCACCGACGAATTTTCCATGCCTCCGACACTTCAACCCGTCGGAAGGCCATCCCTTCAAGTGCCAGTAAGTGTTGAATATTCGATAGTTTTTCCATGACTTCAACACTTCAACCCGTTGGAAGGCCAACCCTTTAAGTGTCGGTAAGTGTCGAATATTCGACGGTTTTTGCAAGTTTTTAGTGACACTTTGAAACAGATAATTGTCAAATATGCAACACCATGGTTGCATTGGATCTTTGACCGCCATTGATAACATGTCGAATATTCGACGATATGCCACCGACGGCCAAAAAAAGTGCATGTGTCGAAGATGCAACAGAGAAGTGTTGAATTTCAGATGTGCAAGGTGTCGGATTTTGGGCTCAATTTTTGTTGTGGTTGCAATGTTCCACCCAACCATAGGCTAGTGTGCTCATCAATCTCTTAGTAGCACTTCCACCCCTGAGCTGGGCATGATTCCCACAAGGAATAAGGAACACTAGAAGGCTCACAGATAGCCAAGGATACAACAAAACTCAGCCAAACTAACACAGTTGGCTTTATCATGTTGCAACGGAGCTGGAAAGGTTGACTGCTAAGCTAGTGAGATCAACCACAAAGCTATGGTCACCTGCATTATATCTAGTCTGGCTTCTAGAACATCTACACACCCAACACAGGGAAGCACCCCCTTCTCTGCTACACAGTCCCTCAAGATATGCCTTCCCTTATAACACTATTCAGGGTGTGCAAAGAAGAAAACTATCCCCCTAGATTTGTCTGTGAGGTGCTTTCACACACTAGATTTATCAAGTTGTTTAGATCCCATTTCCACTCCCAATTCAGTTCAGACCAAAGCACAAATACATACACAGCAAGATACACAATTCTAGGTTGAGGAAAATAGTTTTGGAAACAAAACGAATTTCCAAGATGGGTGAAAAGAGCCCCCTAATAGCAATTCGATTCCCAGGAAATTTTTGAACCTCATGTGGCCAAAGTGGACTCAACAATACCCAAGAAAACGTGGGTCTTTTCTCCCACTCGCTTGCATTGCAAAAACAAACAGTTTCCAGCTTGGAAACAATGTGAAATGCAACAAAATCATGGGGGAGGAAAACCACCCACTAATCATTCCAAAAACAAATTCCCAGCCTGTAGAAATTGAAGAAAACGACTGCCCACGTGAGGGAAAACACACAGCAAACCAAAAAAATGAGGAATCTCAGCAACGTGAGTGCATGGAGGAAAAATGCCTTCCTGTGTATGAGTAGAATGTGGCTGCCTCCTTCCACGTGAGGGTAATGAACGAATTGGTTCCCCTTGGGAAAGTGTGTGGTCAAATTCTGACAGCCCTACCGGAATTGACAGTTGTCCATACTCCCCTTTCCCCAAGGAAATTACTTCCCAACTAACTTTTGGAGAATTTAATTGGTTGGTGAATAAGACAAGAAAAGTTGGTTGGTAGTTGATGGGTTCTCCTATTGACACTTGGCTTCTTCTCATTGGCTCAAAGGTTAAATCCCCCCCCCCCCCCTTTATCCTTAGCAAATCATGCCCCATCTCATTATTTGTTGCATTGACATAGCTAGTTGTGGGTTTTTAATTAAATTGAATATTTACATGATGTCCAAAATTATAATGTGTCGGCTAGCACGAAATACCATCGGCAACGATTTTAATCGCTGAAACATAAAAACACTAAATAGATGGTGGGGTTTGAATGCCTTTAGATCCACACCACAATTAAATACAATATAAACATCATATGCATTTTTAATACAAACGGGCTCAAAACTAGGGTGCTACACTCTGCAGCTGTATTTTTTTTTTATGAATTGTCATGAACATGTTAAATGCTTTGATGAATGTGTTTGCTTCTGATGTATATTGCATGTTTTACACATGTGTGTATGTTTTTAATTTCAATGCATTTTATATTACGTTATGGGGCTTAGATTGCCCGGATTTGTTAGCAGTAATGTTGTATCCTCTCTCTCTGGTAGAGGGGTGGGGACATGAAAATGCCATGTAGTATAGATGCAATATATGGTGCACTTATATCTCCCCATATCCAAAAATATACTTAAAATTCGACAAACATAAAATTGTGAGAATTGAAAAAAATGGTTGGTAAAAGCACAATAAATTATTTAAATATTTGTGGATTAGGAGCCTCTGCATTAATTTGATATTGAAATTTGAGATGATTGAGATTGTCATTTTTAGGTATGGCATATTTTCAAAGGTATGTCTTCATTGTTTTCATGCCTTAAAATTCATCGAAAAGAGGGGTGAAATGAGTGCCCCTTGTCCCATTCCTCATAGGTGCAATATATGGGGCATTCATATCACCCCATACCCATTGAACATACAATTGACAAAATCATAAAAATAAGTTGTTAAAATCATGTTTTTATTTATTCGAGTGGATTCCAAGAACTCATTTTATTCTAATATTGCAGTTTGAGATGCATAGGATTACAAATTTAGTTTTGGTGGGTTTTCATAGGTGGATTTTGATCATTTTTTTGTAGGAAAAAAATTCAAGAAGAGGTGAGGAATGAGTCCCTTTATCCCATGCCTTGTATGTGTAGTAGATGGAGCATTTATATCCTTCAATTTGACGTTCTTCCAAAATCTAATGAACATACAATGCTAAACATTTTGTGCTACACAATATTAACAATAATAATAAATTATGAAATATTGATCACAATATTAACAATAATAATAAATTATGAAATATTGATTTTGTTTATACAGTTTCAAAGAACCCATTTTACTGTGAGATTACAATTTGAGATGTAGGAGATTCTCAATGTCAAGTATAGTGAATTATCATAGGTAGATTTGGATAATTTTCATGTTGGAAAGGGCATGTTAGGAAGAGGGGTGGAAGGAGTGCCCCTTATCCCATGCCTTGTTGGCACAACGTATGGGGCACTCATGTCACCTCATAACTAATTTAATCTCCCTAAAACACCACAAAAAATCAGTTGTTGAAATCATAATTGTGTTTATCTGGGTGGATTTAGAGCACCCATTTCAGTTCGCCATTGTAGTTTGAAATGTATGAGTTTGTAGTTTCATATCTCACATGATTTCATAGGTATATTTTGATAATTTTTGTGCCAAATAAAAAAATCCCGAAGATGGGTAGAATAAGTGCCCCTTAACCTATGCTGACTAAAATGGATGCTCTAAATCCACGTTGATAATCCAAACCATGATTTCAGCAGTTGACATTAATGATTCCAACAATTGTATGTTTGTCAGATTCCATAGATATCGTCGTATATGAGACGATATTAGTGCCCCGTATATTGCACCTACAAGGCATGGTATATAGGGCCTTCTTTGCACCCATCTTCATAATTCTTTTTCAAACTAAAAAATTATCAAAATTTCCTATTGAAAATCCAGCCAATCAAAAACTAAAGTCTCATGCATCTCAAACTAAAATGATGCAAGTAGATAAAAAATCCTAGTTTCAGCAACTAGTTTTTGTATTTTACTAATAATACATTTATTAAATTTAAGGAGATCATACCATATGAATGCCCCTCTATATTACTCCTACCAGGCATCAGGCATGGGATTAGGGGAACTCATTCCACCCCTCTTCCTAATGGCTTTTCTAGCATGAAAATTATCAAAACTTGCTCATGAAAATTTGCTATACCTATAACTGCATTATGCATCTCTAATCGCAATCAAGGACTAAAATTGATGCTCTTAATCCATCGAGATAAATGAAATCAAGATTTCACCAACACGATTTAAATTATTATATGTTCATCAAATTTTGTGGAAATCGCCGAATATGGGGAGATATGTATTCTTATACGCTGTGCCATGGTAGTTTTTCCCAGTTTTCGTAGTTTTCCTCTCAATTCTAAGAGTCGATGTAGATAACAACTGACTGGTTTAATTAAAAGGTTACTATTAAATAAAATTTTATTTAAACTTCCACCTATCCTAGGGATTAAATAAAATTATTTTTGAACTTCACTTATCATTACTCCTCTCAAATCCATGAGCTGTTTTCTCCGCGTTTTTTTTCTTCAAATTTCAATTCAACTCTTACCTGCACGCAAACCCAAAAACCCTTACCTTGTAACTTTGTATTTTGCATTTACATAATCATAAATTCATACATACTATAATAAAGAAGAGAAACAGAGAATAAAATACTATGTACTAGACAACTATTGCAAGCTGTCGTCTATTGAGTTCTTCGTTTTAGATGTAATAGCACGATTTGGTGTTACTCCGTGGCTTTGTTGTAACAATTTGTATAAAGGAATTGCCAACCAGGTTCGAACTGGCGACCCCTTGATCTGCACTTAAATGCTCTATCACTGAGCTATAGGCCCAAGCATTGCATCATTACCTTCAATATACTTATGCCGAATAATGTTTGAAATAGTATATTAGTTCACTGACTAGCCGTACACAAATTATTTTTTACTCATATATTCTAACAAAGCTGTGTGTTGCTAATGGAAGGCCAGCAGAATAGAAGTGCATCCAAAACCAAATTGCTGCGTTCAGTGAATATATGGAAAAACGTTGCTGGAAACTACTAAGCATGCCATTCATTTGGTATTTGAATCGTTGTTACCAATTTCTATAAATTTTCAGGTTTTAAATTTGACAAAATTCTGCGGCATCTTTTCGTAGCCCATCAACTTTCACTCTCCTTTATTGCTTCGTGGACGTTCTCTTGATAAAACCAATTTACTCTAACCTACCTCGTCAAAATACGAAATGGTTTGATAATTTGCGATATTGCAATGGTTTTAGTATACGAATTCGAAAACGCTAATGTTTCAATACTTATCAGATAGCTGGAATAGCTCAGTTGGTTAGAGCATGTGGCTGTTAACCACAAGGTCGGAGGTTTAAGCCCTCCTTCTAGCGATGCTCATAATTTCATGGTGAATTTTCTTTGCGTCGTTTGTGTTGCTGATTACATACACCTTGCTTGACGCCACTAACATGCTATTGATGTATTCGAATCATTGCTTCCTATTCTCTGCCATCCAAATTTTAGGTTTTATAAAAGTCATTATTCGAATCATTGCTTCCTGTTCTCTGCCATCCAAATTTTAGGTTTTATAAAAGTCACCAAACATGCTATTGATGTATTCGAATCATTGCTTCCTATTCTCTGCCATCCAAATTTTAGGTTTTATAAAAGTCATATTCGAATCATTGCTTCCTATTCTCTGCCATCCAAATTTTAGGTTTTATAAAAGTCATTA
Source organism: Pseudotsuga menziesii (assembly GCA_001517045.1). NCBI lineage: Eukaryota > Viridiplantae > Streptophyta > Pinopsida > Pinales > Pinaceae > Pseudotsuga > Pseudotsuga menziesii. Next base: position 139,593 of record LPNX010045213.1, read on the forward strand.
TTCGAATAATTGCTTCCTATTCTCTGCCATCCAAATTTTAGATTTTATAAAAGTCATTTTAGACTTTTTATAAAAGTCAAATTTAAAACTTATTTGATGGGGCTTGGTTTTGGACTAAGATTTAATTGGTTAAGTGTTTAACTTTTTCAAATGTAAAGAAACCGGTTAATGGCACAAGATTCAAATGTATTTGAGAGGGGTGGAAGTATGCTTCATTTCACTAGACGGTTATTTTATAGGTTATTGGTCCAAGAACTAGAGGTATCTGACAGGAGTTCAAGTATGCCTCATTTCACTATATGGTTATTTCAGGTGGTGAGGTTTTCTTTGAATAACAATATGAGCCAACTCATATTTGTAAATATGAACCAATGATGGCTATCCTCACTACCATCTTGAGATTTGAGTTATGTTAGATTTCGCCACCTTTGAGGAAAAATATATATTGACAGCTCTCTTCAAGTCAAAGATCTACGTCTTTGTCAAGAAATTTGTGTCTTTGTCAAGAGGAACCAATGTTCATTCACTTTCATTGTTTCATCAACCTTCTCTTGATGAAACCAATTCCTCTTTGGTTGTTATTCTACATCGTTGACATGCTTAATAATAATAATAGAATATTTTTGGGCACCTCCATGTCAAAAATGTGAGCAACTAAGAACTACTTTTTATGACAACAATTAAAGAACTGGATTCAATAGTAAATACTTTCCTAGAATAGCTCAATTTGTTTGAGCATGCTGTTATAGTAAGGACAAGGTTTGAGGTTCACTGTAATGATTTGGATCTGAAGTACATATAAGAACGCTAACTATTGTTGCTAATTTGCACACATTCAGTAAATCTACGGACTGGGAAAATTGGGGTATTTTACTGAGATATTCATATGCATGGAAGCGAGAAGAGGGAAGCAACCAAAGAATCTTTCAAGACATAGAGATCATCTTCCCTAACACATTTATATCGAAAACCATTTAGGTTTAAGAGTCATCTATGCTGAAACTTACTCTCGTGATTCTCGGTAACCCAACCAAGAAACTAGGAAGATTCATTCATTGCCTTTAAACTAGAGGTTTGGAAAAATGCATACATGTCACAACCCCAAAATTTCACAAAAAATTAAAATTTTTAAAGTAATATAAAATGTCTAAAGTCACAGTTTAGTAACTGCTAGCAGTTAGTGAAAAATGAAACAGTTAACAATAAGTAGTGATTTACTTCAAACACATAAAAGCTAATACCACTTTAATTTTGGTAAGTTATATAAAATGACTTGCATTCAATTGCTTCTAGTTGTACTGATGATTTACTTTTGTCAAGTAGGTAAGAAAGCCATGTTCTAAATCGGGGCTTACTTGGCAACTGCTAACTCAGCTAGATTTCTGGTTCTTATAGGTTCAGCACGTAAGCTTTTGAACAAGTAGGATTTTATTTTTGCGTTAAGTCAAGAAGTACTTCTTTAGCATAATAAAATGCTAGAGTGTAAATTGATTAATAGAAAGAAATGCTACAATGAGGTAAAGTAACTTTCTTTGCTGTTTTTGGATCTATGACAATATTTTAAGTTAGTCGTAAAGACCAATATCCTTAACATAATTAGTGCCCTTTACCAAATTGAGTTCTACTTAAGTTTCTTTCTATTGTTTTATACCTAGTCACTTACAGAATCTATTGATGAGCATAGGGCTCATAATTTAACATAGAAACACTTTTACTGTAGCATAATTTCACTACTGTTGTTATGTTTAATACTAAATGTACTACGTTATATGCATGAATATAATCCCATGATCCTCAAGGCAAAAGTTTACAATTGGATTACGTAGCTCTACTTTTAACTCTTCTTTAGTAGTGAAGAATATAATCTTGTTTATTTGTATACAGTTATAATTATCTTCTTGCCCTACTAGACATCAAGCTATAAATTTCGATTTCTAGGTTATCACCATTTCACGTGTTATTGTAATATTACATTACCATATCGTTAATAATATTACTAAGTAATTTTACTTATACCCTTAGGTAGTATTCTACCTTGTAATTACCTTGGTGTAGTCTAACTATTGGTTTGATTTATTATAAGTTTGGTTCTTTATGGAAAATGACAAGAACACAAATCCCAATGGAGGTTTTAAACCATATCTTAAATCATCTAAAACAAGGTTTGTAATAAAATCAATTAGAAGTGCAAAAGACTAAAGGTCGAAGGCATAAGTTTCATTATTGATCACGATATATATGCTTTTACAAAATGGTCGAATGCAATGCTTTTCAAAATGAGAAAAGATAAGAACTAATTTAAAACAAAACATTATCATTACTTGCATGGTATATATGATTGGCAATGATAAGTTTTTCAAATGATAGTGCAGGGTTGACTATAGGGATCGACCCACTTTTGATCAAATATCTCGATGGGCACGTGGATGAGTCTCCACCATGCATTGGTTGATAAAACACAAAGATAAACCCTACGCTCTTTCATTTTCTTTCGAGGGTTTTCCCTGCACTGTGAGAGTTCTTCACGACAATGAGAGGCATGCTAGTTCATTGTTTGCTGGCTCCATTGTATGCAGTATGGTGCTACATTATCGTGCGAGTGTGTTAAGGGATTCGTAGTTTGTAATTTAGTTCCTTCTGTGAGTTATTGGAACACAGTGAGAGTGGTTTTTGGAACTCTGTTAGTAGCTTGAAAACTGGAAACAATTTTACCCTTGTCTCTGCTCATGACTTGCTCCAGCATCGGGGAGATTTAGAGTAATAACCTCATTGCCTCTGTTACAGGGTTGGCACAAGGGTTTGGTTGCTTCTTGGTGCAGTTTAATCGAACTGGTTCAATTTCCTTCTCGGCTCCAAACCTCTTAACTGGAGGTAAAAGATTTACCCTGCACTCATTTCTTTCATTATTTTCTAGCTAAGGTTTTAATACGATGAATGAAAATTTTAACTATCGATTTGGCATTGGACTTGCAGGTTACAGTCACGGCTTCAGACTTGAAGGAAAGCCTCTCCAATGTTGGTTAACTTCGTGGCCTACAAACAGGTAAGCCCGAGTCTTGGTGTGGCATCTCCCTACTTGCAAATGGTTGTCATAAGGAGTTTACAGTTGAAAGGAAGCATGGATTTGGTTCCTTCAGTGGTTTAAATGTTTAGTTTTGTTATTACTCCAGTTTTTGTTTTAAAACCCTTGCGATGTTCGATGGGTAGCTCCGGCTCTTAAGCCGTGGTATGTATGTAGTTTTGGTTGCAAAGAAGAGAATTAAGCCTTACGGCTTGATAATATAATACTATGGTTTTAAGATTATAAGGATCTTTTGTACTTAGGGTTTTTAAAAGACTTGTGTCTCATTTATTCTAATGTGTTCTATTCGATATTTTAAATGATAAGACTGTAAAAAGGGTTTTCTTCTTTATCTGTCAGTAATGTGATTTATTGTTAATAATAAATACTTATAAGTAGTTAGTTTAAATGTGAAGACCGTGGAGGAGTCAAAATGTAAAATTTATAATTTTTTACATTATCTGTCAAGGAAATAAACTAGTTATGGTTTATTGAAAAGGACCTTTGTATAAATGGTGTTCTTATTCAAAAGGGTTTTGACCCTTGAATTAATACAGGCTTTAAGCCTTACTCGGTTTGAGGTTTTATAACGCTCATGGTTATAATTCTTGGTTTATTTTGTTTTATATAACATATACATTTATTTATTAGTACTTTGTAACTAGAATTTATTTTAAGTTCTTCAATTTCTAAAACTTAGTTAAAGGAAATTAATATAAACCCTACAACTTAAGAAATTATGTTCCTGCTTAAACTATTCTTTCCTCTGTTTATATGAAATGGAATAATAGAAAATAATAATGGTTTACAGTTAATCTTATGATATTAACTCTGTAGATTATTGAAATTATTCCAACAGTTTTTACTTCCAGTTTTTAGTTAATAAAATAGTAAATAGTTTTTAATTCATTGTACTTGAATAATTTTGATTATCAGTAAAACATTATTTGTTTGTGAAGATAAAAGGATTATCCAGAATCCTTATTCTGGTTCCGTTAAATTAATATTAAAACTGTCTTTCTATTATATTTTACATATTTCTTCAAACGTTAGTTATTTATTTACTGTAATGTTCATTTTGTTCATGTCAGTTTACTTAAGCTATAGAACTAATGTTTTTAACATTTTCTTATATCTGGCCTGAGTTTAAGTAAAGTAATAAGTGTAACAATTTATAATACTACATTTTCATTGTATTTGTAAACATTGAAATAAAGTCTATTTTCATTGACATACAGATGCAGAATCATATTTACTATTCTCATTCCATTACAAAAATGATTTCATTTACTTTAAACAATCTAACTGGGCTAGAGTACGGCCTGAAACTAGGTGTGGAAAAACACAACTTAGAAATTTAATTTCTATCTACTTCAGTCAATAGATATTCATTCCATTTCTGCTATAATCTATAATTCTTACTACATCTAACATTTCACAATTACCTTTCATTTCTAAACTAAACATTTAAGAAGCATGTAATAGATAACACTACTACATTTCGGTCCAAAATCCGACGGAAAAATCCAACGGTGCGTGGATTTCTCTTTTTAAACTTACCAAAAATCACAAGGATACATTTTTTTTTTGTAAATGTGGCCACAAGCATCGGTGAAGCAACGACTATTCTCATAACCATCGGTTAAGTGATGGCGCGTTAGTAAGCGTCGCTTAAGCGATGACGCCTTAGATCACAATGATTTATACCAAGCTATATGACCTATTACATGTCACAATGTGCTTATGGCAGGCCTTTTGTGACCAACTTGTTAGCCCGATTAAGATGGTGACATGCTTGATCACAATGATTTATACCAAGCTATACGACCTATTACATGTCACAATGTGCCTATGGACAGGCCTTTTGTGACCAACTTGTTAGCTCGGTTAAGCCTTTTATGACCAGCTTATTGGCCTTCTTGAGATGGTGATGCTTCTTTTGTTATTTTCTAAATTTATACATGAAAAAGACAATTCTGATTACTTTATTATTAGTCATTATCACTTAGGTAATATACTTTCTAAAATTTCTACTTGGAAAAGACAAATTGAATACTGTCTGTGGATTTTTGGTTTTGAATTTTTTAGGTAAAAGTGAAATTGATGAAGAATTAGACACTATCCGATGAAGTTATAGGATCCTTTTGCAGTTTTAGAATTTTTGCAAGGTTTTAGGGCAAGTTTTTTTGAGTTTTTTTGTGAAGATGGCAGCTTCATGCTTTTCAATGGCGACTACCCAAGTGCTGCCTTCATTAGAAGCAACAACAGTAACAACTTTAGGAGGAGGTTCAGCATGTCTGAAGGCTCCTTGTTCAAGGCTTCCTATGATGGCCTTACCAACGACTACCCCTTGCATTAGAGGAAATTTGGGGTCTAAAATGGGCCTTATAAGAAAACGTGCCAAAATAAGTTTTTGTGAGTTGGAATTCAAGAACCAATAAAATTTCAATAAAATAAGTCAACCATAATGGTTGAATTGACATATTTGTCATTAAAAAAAACTACTTTTTTTGTTCGTATTTTTGACATATCTCATTGTGTTTTTACTCAAATTTTGATTGGGAGAGCTCATTGGATGTGGAATTTGATTCCGCATCCAACGAGATCTCCTGATCGAAATTTGAGTAAAAACATAGGGAGATATGTCGAAAATACGAACAACCAAAGTAGTTTTTTTCTTTCTTCCTCCAAAATTAATCAATATTATTTTATTATTTTAACTATTATTTTATTATTTTACCTATTATTTTATTATTTTCCTTAGGAGGCCCATTTTAGACCCCAAAATTCCTCTAATGTCATTCAGGGATATCCCATTCTTGCCATGGGATTTCTTGTTTGACCCCTATTTTGGGCAGGAGGCGGGTCCTAAGAATTAGATCATTGGTACAGGATTCACCAGTGGCGGCAGAAGTGGTAGAGGAGGCACAAGATATTCCTTTGGTGGAAGCAGAAGAAGAAGTGGAGGATCCCCCCCTGCATCAGGAGTTTCAGAAGGAAAAGAATCGGAAGAGCAATTGGGGGGAATTCAAGCGTTTCAAGAGGAAGAATCAGATGTAGCAATTTCTATAGAGAGCAAAGCAGAGCAAGAGACAGTTGAAGACCAGGACTATCCTCCTCTTCCTGAGGGCACTAAACTATATGTGGGTAATATCCCCTTTGACGTTGATAGTGAAGGGCTTTCCAAAATGTTCGACGAGAGTGGGGTTGTCGAGATGGTAGAGGTATTATCCAATTACCTTTTCATTATTACAAATTTGGGTTTTGGAATGTATGTGCCTTTGTGTGTGTCTGTCAAGTGTTTTGATGCCGATTTTGAGTTGGCGAATATCAAGGCTCGAAAATAACATAATGCTTATTAGACATCTTTGTTTTTACTATGCTTTGGGAGGTATATACTAACCACCTGTGAATTTTCAAGCAGTTTATGGTTTTCTTACAATCCTCAAGAGAGAGTAGGTGGATTAGAAAACCAGGCTAGGCAGACTGTGAATTAGCCCTTTTTATTGGTCCACCTATGACATCAGAGTCACTCTTCTATGTAAATGAAATTATTTTTTTCAAAATTGATTCTTAGAATTAAGAATATGAACATCTCCTGCACAAAGACTTTGCTATGCTTGCTTAGAGAATTAACCCCTAAATGCAACCACCTATGGCTTCAGTGCTTATGTTGTGTGTTAAAATCAAATTTCTCATTTCAATTGGAAATCATGACAACCCAACCCTTTGACAAGTTTTTCAAAATAAACACCGTGCTCATTAGGCATCAATATTTTCAATCATTGTGCCTTTGGGGGTCTACTCTAGTCACATCTAACTTTTCAATCATCGTGGTCTAGATGCTGATGATTTTTCTCATAACAAATCTCTTTGCGTATGAAGGAGACAAAATACTAGGATTAGAAAAACCAGTTTAGGCAGACTTGGTGAATTAGTCCTTCATTGATTTTCCTAAGGCATTAGAGTCATTTCTCTATATAAATGAAATCATTTATTTTCAAAATCTGTTGTTCACAGTTAGAAGATTAACATCCCCACACAAATTCTTAGGCAATGCTTGCTTAGTGAATTAGGCCTAAAATGCATTTACCTATTGTTTGTTTCAGAGCCTTTGTTGTGTGTGTAAATGAAATTTCTCGGTTCAATTGGAAATCATGACAATAGCCTCGCAAATTTCTCAAAATAACCCTATGCTTATTAGGCATATACATTCTCATCATGCCTTTTGGAGGTCCACATTGGCCACTTGTGAATTTTCAATT